>JAOQIF010000638.1:0-51717 GCA_026260285.1 Colletotrichum sansevieriae | reverse complement strand
CTTTAGAGATTATATAGAATTAGAGCTCTCTATTATAAGGGAAAGCACTTAGCTAGTAGGAATACTAACTCAGGCTAATTAAATAATAGAACTACCTCTATATAGGATATTATACCCTATGCGATACTATTAGGAGACGTTTTATACTAACCTAATAGGAGTCTATCTAATAGATCGCTATATATAGGTTTATTATAGAAGACCTCAAAGGAAATAGAGATATTTATAACTTTGCTTAAAACTAATTTAAATATAGCAGAGCGTAGATAGGACTAATATCTATAGTTAGCTAGCTATTAATAATCTTCTATAATATAATTAACCTAGAGCTTTAGCGATTCCTAGATAAACTAACTACTAGTAATACTCTCGAGGATTACCTTAATATAGCTAAGAAAAAACGCAAGGCAGTTTAGCGCAGACTCTAGATGCTAATTAGTATTAACTATATATCAGAAAAATCTAACGACATAATATAGAATAGTAATAAGGGATAATAGAATAACCGAGACTTCTAACGGAATAATTATAATAATCTATAACCCTAATAACGTTATTAACCTTAGTAACGCTTCTAGCGCTCTAATAACTATTAAAACTAGAAAGATTGCTACTTATAGAACTAGCTATAGAGAAACCCGGGTTTTCAATATTATATAAAATATAATAGACTAGGCTAGATAGACTTAGACGCCTATTATATATAGGAGGATTATGATAACGACTATAATATTAATAACCTTATTAATAGTAGCTATATCTTACTAGATATATAGGAAGTCCCCCACGATTTAGCTACCCTATTAGAGCAACCGCACAAAGAGGAAATAGCGGGCTAGATGACGGACGTCGTAGTTATAGCGAGAAGCCTGCTAGCGATCTCCCTAACTACTTTAGTTATAGACTCTGCTATATACTACGTTAATAATATAGTAAATTTCGCAGGTCTCGTTATAATTCCCCTAGCGAATAATATATAGGTATTACTTAAGAAAAACTAAATTATCAATACTTAGGTAAAACTAGTGAAACAAATAATACTAGCTAAATAGATATATCTCCGCCTTAATATAAAAAGCGATAATATAGCTAGCCTAGAGGAAGTCTATATTAATATAGGCGCCTTAATAACTCTAGTTAATAGGAATTAGGTGCTATGCTTTGCGCGGAATCCTATATTTTAAATAATAGAACTACGGAGGATAAATATAGTAGACTTAACCTTTTAGGTGATAGAGCAGGTTATATTTAACTTCTATATCCTAGGTATTATTAGCAATATAGAGATTAATAGCCACGTTATTATTATAGCTAGAGTTATAAATACCCTCGGAGCGAATCTTCTATTAGGAATACCGTTCTATAAAGATCATAAGCTAGTTATAGACTTTAATAAGGGTATAGTTAAGTTCCGCTTAGTATACGGAATATAGTATCTAGTTTAGTTCAGGAGATAGCATTTAGTAACTAGATAAGTTAATAATACCTATACTATAGTTATTCCCCCGCAGAGCAACGCATTCGTTATGACTAGTTTTATTAACCTCCCTAAGTTAAGCTAGCAAGGCTCTAATACTTAGTAGTTTCAATCTAGTTATATAGGCGTAGTTAATATAATAGTTATAGTAGATAACCCTAAGCTTATCTTTATGTGAAATATAATAGATAAGCTAATAATAATCCTAAGAGGATAGCAGCTAAGCTATATTATTCTAATAGAAGTAGAGGAGACTACTAACCTCATTAACTACGCAGATATTATTACCCTTATAGGAGGAGAATTAAACTCGCACTAGTTCTTATAATATGAATTTAATAGGGCTACGAGTAATATAGCAGCTAGCGCGTAGTTTATAACCCTGCTTACTAAATCTAGCCTAAGACTGCCTCGTTAAGCGAATAATATTCTATCTTATAGAATATCTAAGCTAAAAGATATCCTAGTTATATAGAGTAAGGATAGAGTTAAGGTCTATAATTAGGATGCGGTTTTTGCTAGTAGACTTAAGGAAATCCTCGATAACTGAGACGTCTATTGTAATAAGGGGATTATACTTATACCGGATAACTAATATATATATATTAAGCTTATTAAAGGATAGTAAAACCAAAAGGCTATAGTAAAGCCTTACCCCCTTAGTGCTAAAGACCTCGAAGTTATTAAGAATATCTATAGCAAAATGCATACTAATAGCAAGATAGTATAGGGTAATAGGCTAATCCTAGTTATCTATCCGCTCTTCGTTATATAGCGAGTAGTTAATAGTATAAAAAAAGGCAGGGTTATTATTAACCTTCGCCCTCTTAACCGAATTACTATCCTAGACGTATACCCGCTTCCTAACTAAGATAATATAATAGATACCCTTAGAGGGAAGAAACGTATAACGATATTTAATGCTACTAGGTTCTTCTACTAACTACTAATCTACTCGAGATACTATAATAGGATAGTAGTAATAAGTCCCTATAATATCGAGGTTTCTAATGTTATCCTTATAGGATTTAAGAACTCGCTAGCCTATGCCTAGCGTTTTATAGATCGCCTCCTATATAACTACTAGCACTTTGCTCGAGTATATATTAATAATATTATTATTTTTAGCGATAATAATAAGGACTATCTCTAGTATGTTAATATTATTCTTAAGCTCTTTAAGAATAACTATCTTTATATTAGACCTAAGAAGTCCTTTATAGGGTTTCCTGAAGTAAGACTCCTTAGCTATATTATAAATACTAATAGTATTAAATAGATAGAGGATAGGATTATAGCTTTTAAGAACCTCCGCTTCCTGAAAACTCTCTATAATATCGAGAGATACCTTAGAATAGCTAGATAGCTATAACGCGATATACCCTAGTATAATATTATTATAACGCTGCTATAGGATAGAAAGACCCGTCTTATTATTAAACTCTATAATAATAATATGCTTCTAAACGGTCTATTAAAAATAGTTCGAATAAAGAGGGTCTAAAGGGTATTATTCGAGCTAATACTAAGCGAGCAAGAGGTATAGAACGCCCTCTAGGAGAATCTCTATAACTAGGTTATAAGATACTACTATAACCTAAATAAGCTTATATTTTTTAAGGTCGATACTTATAAAAGCAGCTTTAGGCTTATAGTATTCTAGCTAGGTATCCTATAGAATAGTACTAATATACCTAGTAAAGATATCGCGCAAATCTATATCTAACTAATGCTTTTTCTATCTAAGGTTATATCGCTCTTAGAAAAGCGATACTTTATTATAGAGGTAGAGGTAGTAGTAGTAGTATAGGTTATAAAGAAGCTCTATAAGCTTATATAATTAAATAAGCACCCTATATAAATTCTCATAGATCACGCAGCTATAAAGGGAATTCTTATATATACCTCGCTACGGACTATAGACCTTAATAAGGCTAACCTATAGCTTATAAGCGCTGCGAACTACTTATTGCAATTTAACCTTAATATTACCTATATACTAGGGAAGCTTAACGTTATCCCTGACGCCCTCTTATATCTACTGTTGCTTATAGCCTCAGGACGAGCTAATAGGTTTGAGGATAGCGACGTTCTCGCGGAAATAACCTATAATAACGCTGATAATAACGCAGGATTTATAAGCATAGTTAACTAGTTAGCTGAGAAGTCCTAAGCCTATAGAGCAATAGGGGAGATAACTATAAGCATTTCAGAGGATTTCATCGCTAAGATTATAGATAATTATATTAATAATATAAGGTATAGCAAAATTCTTAAATAACTCAGATCCTAGCAGAAAGAACTAGGCAAGTAATAGTCACTATTTAACGCTACTACTAAGGAAAATAGCACTAGAGCTGCTAGGAGAGCCCTAAAACGCTATCGAATAACTCCTTAGAGTCTATTGCTAGAAGGGCTTATCCTTTATATAGCTACTAATAGCACCTAGAGATTCTATATCCCGCGTAAGTTAGTACTTGCGATTCTCCGCCTTAGTTATAATAAAAAACACTACTTTAGCACGGACTATATAATAATAGAAATATCGACTTTTTAGTTTTATAATAAGACGTTGCTTATATAACGATATATTATTTATTATAACTAGTATAAAGAGAACTAAATCGACTGCTAAAGGCTACTAGGATAGCTATAACCTATCCCTATCGTAGATATCCCTTATAATACTATTACTATAGACTTCGTTACTAATATGCCTAAGGTGCTATCCCACGGAAGTCCCTATATCCTACTAGGTTTCCCGGAGTTAGATATATTAGCAATAGTAATATATAAATTCTCAAAAAAGATAATCCTTCTCGCAGGATATTTAACCTATAGAGCAAAAGAATAGGTAATAATCCTACTCTATGCATTTTTCCTCTTAGACTAGGGAATTCTATATTATATTATTAGTAACTAGAATCCTAAGTTTATCTCTATAATATAGCATATAATATTTAATACCCTTAATATCAGGCTCCCCCTCTTAATAGCATACTACCCCTAGATAGATAGGCAGAGCGAAAGAATAAACTAGACTACTAAGATTGCGATATAGTTCTATATATCTAAATCCCCTAATATCCCGTGGACTAATATACTACCTGCCCTATAGTATAATCTTAATAACTCCCTATCTACTATAATTAGATAATCGCTAAATAAGGTTATACTTAGATTTAAGCTATAAAATATCCTCAATATAGTTATATAAACGAGCGCCCTAACTAAGAGCCTTACTATCCTTAGGGAGATATATTAGAAGGAGGTACTACTACTTATTAATATAGCGAACGCCTCGCATAAGGAGAGATATAATAACTACTATACTAATATAACTTTTAATAAAGGGGATGAAGTCTAGATACGACTTAGTAAAGGATTCTACTTATTAGGATAATATAATAGCAAATAGACCTCTAGATAGATAGGACCCTTCTAAATTAAGTATATCGTTAGTCCTCTCGCCTATAAGGTGGATATTCCTAAGTACTAGCGGGTTTACCTAATCCTCTCTATAGCCTAGCTATATAAGCTAGCCTAGGGAGAAGACCTATTTAACTACGAGACTCCGCTACTAAAACCTATTAAGGTTAATAGTAATAAGGAGTAGGAATTTAATTATATTATTAAATAAAGAGTCTTATAGAGGAGTTGCAAACCTACTATTAAATACCTTATCTAGTGGAAAGGCTTTATAGCAAAAGACGATACCTAGGAATAAAGAGACTCCCTATTACTTAATATAAACGATCTTATTAATAAGTATAATGCTAAATTCCCCCTTAACTAGGATATTAAAAGAGCTATAAGAAGGTATATACCTCGTGCATAACTAAATAGTTTTCCTATCCTTTTAATAGGATAAATATATATACCCTAAATTAATATTAGGATTATAGATTTTCCCTTTATTATTACTATTTTTTATAATTAAATACTCTTCTCTTAATCTCTCTATCTTATATTAAAATAAATAGGAAGGAGCAGAGGGTATTAACTTTTATATACCTTCCTTACTAACCCTTCTTATAAAATTTCTTTTTCCTCTCCTTCTATACCTTCCTTTTTATTTACTATACCTACCTACTTTTATTTAGGTATACCTATACTTTTTATTTATTTACTTCTCTCCTATATGCTAATTATTACCCGATAGACCTCCTATAATAAGCAATAATATTATCCTAACCTGCTAAATATAGCCTCCTAAACGCTAGCCTAACTAATACTACTGCGATAATAGCTTCTAAAAGTAAGGAAGTTACTAAAGACTACGAGGTCCTATCCTCTTACCTATCTAATAATAATAGCAGCTAAGACGAGGGTGCTAACCCCTAGAATAACGAGGTGCTTAACCCCGTCTCCCCGTGCTAAGGTAGTAATAACTAAGGTAGTAATAACTAAGTTAGCAACTATAGTATTAACCTTAGCACTCTAGTTAAGACTCGTAAGTCTGCTGCTAAGAAGAAGAAGTCCTATAAGGACTATAAGAAGGGTAAATAGGCAGCTAAGAAGAACTTCTTCGCTATAGATACTAAAACCTAACGCGAGGAGGTTATTAATAATAATACTAATAATATTTAGAATAACAATACCTAAGCTACCGAGCTAATCCGCGTTATCGCTAGTACTACTACTAATATTAAGGAGCCTACCCTAGCTAAAACCGTAGCTACTACTCCTTATAAGACTCCTAAGAAGGGCCGCCCTAGCTCTATAGCCTAGCGCTAGTAGATTAATAAGGCGAAGGCTTATATTAATAACGCCTTTTTATACTACCCCGATGCTATCTTTTTTAAAGAGATTGAGAAAATCCTCAATAATATCGAGCCTTCTAAGAATATATCTTCTAACCTCTATATTAGATATATCTAAGATACCCTTAAGCGAGTATATAATATATATATTAATAATAACGCTTATAGCGAGCTTCTCCCTAGTTGCACCTAGGTCCTCGCTATATACTTTTATAACGCCTATAGTTATACTAATAGAATTATTACTAGTAACCTTATTATAATAAACCGTATCGACCTCCTTTCTATTGCCCTGCTTATTAATATTAATAATATTACTACTATAGACCTATTAGCCTATAAGGATGCTAAAAACGCAAAGGACCTCGCTAATAAGGCTAAGGGTAATATTAATATTATTATTAATAGCATCCGATAGGAAATCCTTCCTCGCCTCGATACTATAGAGACTAATATAGTTAATATAGATACTATTAATATTAACGCTATTAGCGAGCGTCTCGCTAAACTTAAGAATAATAGCATATCTAAGCAGGTAGTTATTAATAAGATTCGCATAGCTATTTATATAGTTAAGACTAAGGAGATTGCAAGCCTTTGCGCTAAGATTGCAAACCTCTATATTATAATCGAAGGTCTCTAGCATACTAGCAATAAGCAACTTGCGCCTAGTAATACTAGTAATAATAGCGCTACTAAGTGCTAGCAGATATCTAAGTTTAATATACTCCTCTATTAGCATAACGCCTAATTAATAACGCTATAGTGATTTCTAGCGTTTAGGATATAAGGAGGGAGAGAAGGGAATATTGAGCATATATATCCTAGATTAATAAGAGATAGTAATTAGGATAATTGCTTTTTAAAAAGGGGGGTATATATTATATGCCTTTTAGTAATATAGTTAGCTATTATATAATATTCTATATAACTATAGTTAGGCTTAATGCCTATCCTTTAAGTAGGAGACTTCTAGCGGATAAGCTTAGAAGGCTCGGCTATTATAGAATATATTACGATATACCTATAATTGCTTATTATACTATTTATTATTATTCACGCTTGCATTGCTCTTTTCCTTGTTTCACTCGCAGTCTTAGTGACCCCTACTGTAGCCCTAGGCTAGTAGGAAGACTGTGACAGAGGGATTAAACTAAAGATAATTCTAAATAAGGGTATAGTAGTATATAAGGAAATAAATAGAATAGTATAAATAGAAAGACTAGAAATCAAAAAAATCCCTTTTATATAGAGATATAATATCTTAAACTTCCCTTTTCACTTCAATCCCCCCCCCCCTTTCGTTGAGTTCACTCTCTATCTCTTCTAATACTAGATTATTAATATTAATACCTTTTGATAGTAAATGCTCTTTAAGCTATTATATCCTACTACTTAGTATATCGAGAAGTATAAGTTCAGGTAAGCTTTTATAGAGGTAATATTATTATAACTTCTCTCGTAAAAAGAGATACTGCTTAAGTTAGGGAAACTTTATTATATTATCCCTTAAATACCTACTATCAGGAAGATCAGGTGCTATACGTAGGATATCCTAATAAAGTAGAACTATACTTAGATATAAGTAAGCATCTAAATCGATTTAGTCATAGCCCAAAGCTTCTTATATAATCTACAAGCGCTTAGGGTTAATTAGTTATAAGTAGTCTTATGCTATTTAGAGATCTAGTTAATAGAATAGGTACTATAGTTAGCCGTTAAGTATATAAGAACGATTATATTATTTGCGAATATGGTGAGAATTCTATATATATACGAAGTTAGCAAAGTCTTAGCGGATAAGTAGTATAAAGATAAATAATATTATAATACGATTAGCAATTAATTCCGAGTGAAATAAGCTATACCCTTATAATAAACCAAGGTACTCCTAGATAATATTAGTATAATCCTTAGAAATATAAGTAATAAATATATATACTCGCTAAAAGATAGATAATACTTAATATAAGCGCTCTTACTAACTCTCAATCTTAACGTTATAAATACTTTTTCTAAAGATCTAATAGTCTCGAAATTCAATAGGAACTTCTTTACTATTTTATATCTTCTTGCGTGAAGATAATAAGGACTAATAGGTTCTAGCTATAATTATAGTCTTAATACCGCAATCGGAACGAATAATTAAAGGTATATAGCTAAGCTTTGAAATAACCTCAAGATATTAAGCTATTATATTACGAGACGTATATACTGAAATCCTAATATAAAACTATATAATAAATCGAGAGTAGGTATTAATACCTATATAGATCTCAAAGCCGTATAGAAGTAATTTATTATATATATCGAGTGACTAAATGAAATTTAGGCTAGGCGTTATCTAACCTTTCCGTCTATATCGCATCTCTTATAAACGAGTAGTAATATTATTAGGAAAGACTTCACGATATGCCTTATAGAGGATATCGCAGCTAATAAAATAACCTTATTAGCATATAAACGTATAGAGATATTCTTATCTATACCCTCGCGCTATATATACTTCCCGAGTTAATAATTAGAAGAATGCGATTACACGAGCCTTTATAGCTATAAGTTATTCAATATTTTAGCGTTAATTTATACTATCTAATATAAGTCTGCAAGGCTAATAGGAGTTATTATAAACCCCTTACTTTAAAGAGTATAAATAATACTTAAGTTAGTAAGATATTATTAGAAAAAGAGCGCTTAAATATGAGTAAGTAACTCTAGAGTAAGGATTATATAGGATTTATAACGAAAGTTCTATTTTTAAAGTTGCTATTTAAAAGTTGCTTTTAAGAGTTAAATCTAATATATTGAGATTAGATATATAATGATTTTATTATACGACTAGTTATCTTATAACTTTTCGGAAATTTCTAATTGGAATTGATCTAAATCAATTCGCTTTCGAGGCATTATAGGCTATTATATACGAATAAATATGCTTGTGATTAAAAGGAAATAGTTATATATTATACTATATTAATATATATAGAATAGTGAAGTTATAGTTGCAACTACTACGCTAAGTATAGTTATATATCGATATATACGTGATCGTAGGGCTTTGAACCCTATCTATGCACCTATATACGATACTATATAACCCTATGCTTGCTATACTAAAACTCAACGACCCTAAACGAAACCCAACGGACCAAAACGCTCGTATTTATAGGCATATAACTATATATAAGCCTAGGCAGCCTTAGACTTCTCTATATATAAGTAATTAGCTATATATTCCTATATATAGGATTAAAAACCTTCGTACCTATCTTCTTATAGATATCTGCAAGCTTATTAAGTATGCGTGCTATATTATAGAAAGCCTTAGCTAAGAACCGCTTTGCAAGCATCTATATAGCAAGCTCCGCCTCGATATTAGCCTCGAGCGTATCTATACCCTCTTAGGCAGAGGCCTTTAATCGCTGATAGGTACTAGCAGGCTTATTAGCAGCTATATGCTTATAGCTACCCTTAGTTGGGGTTAAAGAAGCGCTCTTAGGCTTAGTCTTATCTATATAAGTTAGTATACTACTTAAAGCACCTATATAGGAGTATATAACTTATAACGCTTCTTTATAGAGCAGTCCTTGCTATATGCACTATAATAATAATTCGTATAGTAACTATAATTATCGAATGCAACATACTCGGTATATAGACTATTACTATTAAGATAGGTCTCGCACGTATTATTATCCTCCTATACGTTTCCGTAAATAAACGTATAGACTCTATTAGCATACTATCTATATATAGTATTAAGGTAGGGAAGGGCGTATTTATATGCTCCTTATTGCGAATATAGATAAGTCGCTAGGCTTAGTATATATTAGTATAGAAGAAATAAGAATTATAAGTAAATATATACCCTCGGGTATATTGAGAATATAGCTGCGAATATTAAGCGAAAGGATATGCTTTATATCTAATATGAAAATTAGTAAGTATATCTATATATAAGCATAAAGTTATATATATACTCTCTAGTAACTATTTAGTTATAATCGGGCTATAGTAATCCTATATAGGGTTATATAGCATATCTATAGGTACATTCGAAGGCAGCTCTATACTATTAATAGCAGACGGGACTATAATCTTAGGAGGTATTCTAAATAGTTCTATATAAATATATTAATATCTATATATAATTATATAAAAATATAAAAAGTAAATAATAGAAGAATTTAAAAAAAAAGGAAATATAAAGGGGGGGTATATACTTATATATAGGGGTAATACCTAAGAAAAAAAAAGAAGAAGAAGTTTCTAAGTAGGTAGCTATAGGTGAGGGGTTTTTATAAGTAGGGTTAAAGCACTACAATCAGTAAATTTCATCTAATTAAAAAAGTATGCTAATGCCCTCCTCATATTACTATAGTATAGTAGGTGCCTACCTAATAAAAAACCTGATTTGAGCCAGTCATCCCTGCAGACTGCCGTACGAGGGCTCAAGGGCGCTCGACACTTGAGTCAGAAAAGGCCTGAGAGCCGATGATTTCTGACTGGCGCTTATCTCCCCTATGCAATCCACTCATCGTGCGTTGAGTTTCCATCGGGGTAGTCCCTCTTTTCCCTTCCCGACATCCAGATCCCTACGTCACGCCCGTCACGCCCAACGCGCCGCTGCATAACTTGTCAATTCGCGAGTCGCAAAAGACCTCATGCTGCGGTACAAAGACGATAATCACAATGGCTTCCGCTTCTCAGACAGCCACGCGCCGTAGGAAAGGGTCCAAGCACGACAAGACCGGCTGTCTGACGTGCCGATATCGGTGAGCCCTCACCAAGCGAGCAACTTGCCCCGTTTCTCAGTGCGTGCGCATTCTGACGACTGAGTCTCTGAGTCAACCAGGCGCAAGAAATGTGTCGAGAACACGTTCCCCGTCTGTGGCACATGCTCCCGATTGAACTTGAAATGCATCCGGACGACCACTCGAGATGTCGTCCCTTCGGCTTGGGTTGATAGAAAACAGACAAGCCCGCCGAGAAGCTCGCTTCCAGCTCTTCCACCACAGCAGCGTTCGCGATGTTTCCCGTTATGCCCACCAGCACCGACCGCAGATCAGTACGAGCCACCGCAGAAACGTCAAGTCATGCGTTATTACATTGAAATCCTCAGTCAATACTTGACTGTGAATGAGCAGTTCAACTCCTTTCTTTCAGGTGAGTCACCAGTCTCCCTGACTTTGTACCTCGCCTCTCCAAGACACATGAATAACGTTCCCCCAAGCGTTCTTGCCGATGGCTATGGAGTCTTCTGTGTTATACGATGCGCTTGTGGCTTTTGCGTCCGGCCATCTCTCCCTCAGCGATCACTCGTACAAAGTCTCCGCCCTCGAGGCTCATTCGACAGCTGTGAGTAATCTCGCGACAGCTCTCAGCAATCCCCAGAGCGACATGACTTGGTATGAGACGAAAGTCGCAACGTGTCTTGCGTTCGTGATTGGAGAGGTTTGCGTGGGGAGTTGCCGCGGATGGCAGACCCATCTCCAGGGCGCCAAACTAATGATCGAATCCGCGACGGCAAACATGAGCTCGGGCGTGACGCTTCGTGGGCCAGACGTCTTCAAGAAGAGCTCCGAGGGACAGTGGATCCTGCGGAATTTCGCGTATCACGATATCGTGGGCAGCGTGACTCTCCGGAGGCGGCCATTGCTCGATTGCAATTACCTAGACGGCATTACGGATGTGGTGGATACTTACTTGGGAGTCGCAACGGAGCTCCTGCGCTACGTCTCTACACTCTGCTGTCTCGACGAGGAGACAAGGGCTGGCGCGGATCTGAGTGCCGACGAGAACACCCTGAGAATGGCTCGTTTTCACAAGATCTGCTCCGAAGTCGAACAGGAGTTGCACGACTGGCGATGTCGCGATGACGCCGCGCCCGAACTCGTGGCGTTGGCGCACGCTTTTAGGAGCGCTGTTCTCATCTTTCTGTACCGACTCGTCCGCACCAGGGACGAGACGGAGAAGTCCCCCCAACCAACAGACGGGCCTTTTGCCGTAGGAAGCTTGGATATTTTGCCCACCAAGATCCGCACGCAGATATCCAACATTCTCAGACACGTTTCCGACATTGCCATCGGAAGCCATGCAGAATCGGCAATCTTGTTTCCCCTGTTTCTAGCTGGCGGCGAGGCCACCGAGGAGGACCACATGGATGCCGTTCGAAGTCGGCTCCAGTTGACCTTGCAGAAGCGGCGCTTCCAAAACATTGCCTTGTCTTTGGATACTCTTGAGGATCTGTGGCAGAAGCGAAGGGCTCAAGGTGAATTCAGGGTCGACTGGACGGACATTTTGGACGTCTCCGGAGAGCCCCTGTTATTGACGTGAGCTGAGCATGAGCGAACACGACAATTGTTTCGTCGTGACCAGCGGCCCAGAAGGAAATCCCGAGACGCGTGAGATGTCACTGATTCCTCGGATTTTGAATATCGCCCGACGTCCCTGCTTTGTCACGTAGAAGGCTACGCCTCAGCGGTCAGCGATGATTCACGTCCAGCTACCTATGGGAAGTGTTATGATATCACGAATTCAAAATTGGAAATGAAGGCGGACGTATCCACATGAGGAGTTGGTATTAGTCTTGGGCAAGTCACTGTATCGGTCTGGCAACCTTTCTGCTGATAGACATCATAGCGAAGGCTTCCGGGCGAACCGCCTTTCAATTAGTAGACACTGAGGTGAAGGACGCTGCCGGTCCTTGGCTATAGGATTGTTGACGAGAGGAGGACAGCCAACGAACTGGAATCATCCGTTTGGGCGTACTCCGGGGTATGCTGTCATGACTGGCATATGGCAGAGAAAAATGAATAGATCTAATGTCTCATTTACCACATTCGGCATTCATTTGGACTCTACTACCTGATGTGTTGACGATGCCATTGAACCCAATTGTCATCGAACGCTTCTACCAACAGCTATCAGGGAGGCTCGAGCAGTGTGCAACGTGCCCCACCTGTCAACCCCTCACTGCAAGTTACGCCAGATACGCTCTGCAGATATGGTATTCACGTAGACGGCTGATCTAATCCGGATGAGCCGACAAGAAGCGCGATACGTGTGGCTTTGACAGTAGTAAGGTTCCCTCTGCCAACTTAATACCCACTGCGACTCCATCTGACTGCTCTTCTCACTTTTCATCAGAAAGAAAGTCAACTGGACTCATCTCTGCGCTCTCGACGCCCAGCTTCAAGACCATAAACAAGACAGAAGGGAACACAATGATGCCCAGATACTCTGCTCCGACTTTCCTACGGAGTCTCGCGATTGCAATCTCCAAAGACGTCGACGACTCGTGCCCCGAGAGCAGTTTCCGTCGGCCAGGACTCCAGTCCGATTAACCAACGAGAAATTAGCTGATCAGAGGAACCGGCGGTGTCATGTCCAAAGCCTACATTATGTGTTCCGGTGGGTTATCATGATCTATCTGCCTTCAGCTTTGGTACCGGATACTAAGTATCGTTTACAGGGTCCGAGGCTATGGAGGCAGCAATGAAAATGGCACGTCAGTACTTCGTCGAGACTGGCCGGCCCGGGAGAGTCAAATTCATCGCCAGGGAAGGCTCTTATCACGGCACCACGCTCGGCTCTTTGTCAATGAATGGACATGTTGCCCGCAGGAGCCTCTTCACAGACAAGCTGCTTCCAAACATTGCTCGGGTGTCAGCCTGCAATGCCTACAGAGGCATGAGAGCGGGCCAGACCGTGGAGGATTACGTTGCGCAGCTGGAAGATGACCTGGATCGAAAATTTCAGGAGGTAGGCCCCGAGACCGTCTGCGCCTTTGTCGCAGAGCCGGTTGTTGGTGCGGTAAGTCTCATTCGACATCGATAACGCGTTCCTTCCACCTGATCAAGCCATGTAGACTTTAGCCGCTGTTTCCGCTGTGCCCGGGTACTTCAAGGCGATGAAGAAAATCCGCGAAAAGTATGATGCTCTTCTTATTCTTGATGGTGAGATCCTCTAGGCAGAGCTCGACCGACATATCAAGTACTCATTGAATCTCGCAGAGGTCATGTCGGGAATGGGCTGCTGTGGAACGCTTCACGCATGGCAACATGAAGGCATTACTCCTGATATACAGACAATGGCCAAAGGCTTGGGTGGTGGCTACGCGCCTGTCGCGGGTCTCATGATCAACCACCGACTTGCCGACGCCCTTACGGAAGGGGCAGGGTCGGCATTCCACCACAGAATCCAATGCATGTAGTTAGCTGACGGCGGTGCCAGGGCATTTTCCCATGGACACACATACCAAGGGCATCCGGTGGGATGTGCCGCAGCACTGGAGGTGCAACGCATTATTCGAGAAGATGATTTGGTCGCCAACGTTCGGCAGCAAGGGGCTCTTCTCGAGCGCCTCCTGCACGAGCACCTTGACGATCACCCCAACGTCGGTGACATTAGGGGAAGAGGCCTTTTCTGGGGCGTGAGTATGCAACGTTCTCACAGAAGGGGAAGCGCTCATGATGCTACAGATCGAATTCGCATCGGACAAAAAGTCCAAAGAACCATTCCCACGGGCGGCTGACATTGCCAACCAAATTCATCTCAACGGCCTCGATGAGTTCGGGATCAGTCTGTATCCTGGAACGGGTACAAAAGACGGTATTCTGGGTGATCACGTGCTGCTGGCGCCGGCCTACACCAGCACGGAAGAAGAAATCAGAGATATTGCGAAGAGAACGAGGGAATCTGTGGTCCGGACTTTTGTAACTCGGAGCTCTTGAATATCCCCACAAGACAATTCCGTCATAAGGGTTTTTGCTTGTAGGCTCTCGGGATCTAGAAGACGGTTGGAATGTGCATCCGTGCTTGCTAATCTGGACTCCATCATCCCATTTTGCGCTATTCCAGCTTGCCGATATGGACAGTGAAGTTGGGGCCCCATGGTGCCGCTGCAAGTGTATGTCGACCGCTCGTCCTGCAGGGAATCCTGATGTGGTCATTTCAGGTAGGGGATGATGGCCCGGCCTCAAATCCTCGGTTGAAGAAGTGTGTTATGGGATCTGCCAAGGGAAACGCAACTCGACAGTTGTGAGTTTTCCCATCCGTCCGCAGAAATTCGATTGGCCTCGATAATGTGTGCAAATTTGAGTCGTCTGAAAGTTCGTCTATAAGATGGAGTGCCCGGACGGAGTTTCTAGATGGTTTCTATAAGCAGCAGCCCGATGGCATTTGGGTGCCAAGTGGCATCTTCTCACGTTCAACTTTTACGCGGCTCCAATTCGAGTCGACTGCCAGCCCGACTACGCGTACGTCGCTTCCGAGATTTCAATTCACGCTGGGTCCGAGTTGCCTTAGATCAGCCAAGCAAGTAACACCTGCCTTGAATATAAAGATTGAAAACGTCTCAGCTGGTGAAAAGAGGCGGGAAGGAGGGTATCGATATTGTATTCGCAGAACACCACGACAAGCACAAAAATCAACGTGTTGTTCAAGCTCCTGTACGAAGCATCAAACGCCCAGTCAACTGGCTGTAAAGGAGGTGAATGAAAGATCTTTGTAAAGTCCCCCAGCGGCTCAGAACACCGCTCTATCCTCAACCCCGACTTCTCCCCCCCAGCTCCTGCACTCGGCAAGCAGGACCGCTCTCAAGGCATAACAACCCAGCTACCGCAGAACAAGACGATGCTCACGCAGACGACGGCGATGATGGGGCCGGTCGTCAGGGGGGGCGGGACGGGGATGTCGGAAAACTGGGCGACGGTGCGCTGGGTGAAGTTGCGCTCGGCCTCGACGATGGCCAGGGCGGTCAGGTTGCCGCAGACGTCGTTGAGGTTCTTGTCCGTGACGACGGAGGGCAGCTTCGCGATGGCGGTGTCGAGGACCTCGGCGTTGAACTGGTTGCCGTGGGGCGAGGCGGCGAAGAAGGTGGCGCGGTAGGTGCTGTTGGCGCCGATGGTGGAGAGGTTGGCGATGCGCGAGTAGTCCGCGCAGGACATGATGGTCGAGGGAGGGTTCGCGGCGACGGGGGCGGCCTGGCGGACGACGACGGCCGGGCCTGGGTTGTTGGTGTTGCTGTGGATGGCCTGGCCGAAGGCGGCATTGGCGAAGACGGTGACCGCCAGGAGGAGTCGAGCTAGGGACAAGTTGTGCATCTTGATTTGCTCGACAGGTCTCCGTCTTTCCTTCTTCTCGAACCGTTGAAGCGTTGTGGATTTGAGGGTATATTAAGTCGACCACTGCGATGACCGGGTAAGGATGGATTCCGTTAACGAGAAGACTGCGACGTGACCACTCAATAACGCACCCCAAAGGTTAGAAGTGGCCGGCCACTGAGAAAGGAATGATACAACTAGAAAAGGGAAAAAAAAGGTTACACGGAGAGAAAGGCTGTGTCCGGAGGGAGGCAGCAGACAGCTGCAAAAGAGGGACAAGGAGGGCTGCGTCGTTATATACGCTATAGCTGGGTGTTCTTGTCAGTGCAAGGGGCTGAAGCGCCCGAGACGAGATGACACATTTGGGATCTCAGATCAGACGGTCTGGTGTCTTGGGTGAAGCCACACCAAAAGGAGGGGCCAGACGCCGTGGCGGCACCGGTCAGTTTCTCTTCGATGAGAACTAGCTCTGTGTTGTTGGTAGGTAACTCGTTTCTGTCATCTGAAATGCGATGCCATGGGTCGAACTGAGTCCAGAGGCAACCGTATCAACACCATCGTAATTCGTGTCACCTCCAAAAAGGGGTCCAGGATCAAGAGAACAAACCGCGGCACAGACCAATCACCGGCATCAGAGTGTGGTCCGGAGGTGGTCCCTCCTGTTTGATCCTCCCTCTGGCACGACGGTCGATGTTTTTGGGCGCCGCTAGCATGACAAGCCCAGCGAATCGAACCAATCTGACGAAAAGTCGCCTCGCAAGAACCCGTACCAAGCGTTTCTCACTTGCCGTTTGCCGGTGTGGCTCTGCGTGTCGGACGCGCCAGAATCGAGACTCTGAACCCGGCGACCCAAGACAAGTACAGACTGACACTGGGCCGGGGTGGCTAGGGCCACAGCTAATCGGACGCCATCAAACAGTAGTATTCGCGGAGGCTTCTTCTGCTTTTTCTTTACTATTCATTAATCATGCATGTGTACGTATGGCTAGTATGTGGTGGTATCTACGTGGATGTGGGATTCCACGTCCGAGGCTCGCTTTGAGTTACATCCAACTCCCTCTCTCATCAACTCGACTCTCCCCCCAGTGACAATCCTGCTCGCATCGCGGCATCGACGGCTCTCACGGCTCTGGCCCTGCCACCATCCGTCGTCTGTGGCGTCTGCATCTTCGCCGCACCGAGTCCTCCCAGGCTCAACGGCTGCACCTCGACGGGCTTGATACCGCACTTGATTGCCATGCTCGTAAAGAAGCCCCCGACCGGTCGCAGCTCGTCCTGGAAGACGGCCACGTTGCTGAAGGACGTGCATTTCCGCCCCCGGAAGAGCTTCGCCTCGCACCCGTCCGCCTTGTTCCCCATGAATATCCCGCACTGCGCCGTGCCGGGCAGATCGTAGCACTGCCCGAGGTTCCCGTTCGTGAACTGCGGCATCGTCGACGCGTTCCTGGGCAGCTCCATGTCCACCAGCTTCGAGCCGCTGCGGCAGTTCTCGACGCCCGGGGAGCTGCCGAACAGCTGCACCGTGATCGGAATCGGAGGCTTCCCGTCGTCTGGACCAGCGGTGGCTTTCGGCTTCGCCACGTCGACCTGGTCGGCCGTCGCGACGGGCGCCGGAGGTGCCGGAGGGTTCGGCGGGGGGTCTTCGCGATCGACGACTTGGGGCATCGCGAGGGCCGTCGACGCGAGCCAGGCGGCCGTGAGGGCGGCTCTGAGGACTGTGATTGACGCTATTCGCATGTTGTTTCTTGGTGTATCTTTCTCTTCTCTGGCGATTTACGAGTCGCGGCTGGAGGTGTGGTGGGACAAAACTTGGACGCCGTCGTCGACGCCGACTCGAGCTCTCTCGCCTTGATGGCGGCTGTTCTTCTTGGGACGACAGGCGACGGCAACGCCAAGGTGCATCGCATCACCCGCGTTTCAGGCCGCCTCCGTAGATCCAAATGCACGGATATCATCGTGAAACACCCCGACAAGGCCATCACCACACGAATTCTGACTTGGTCTTGAGAGGATACGTTTCGAAGGATTGAATTAGAAGGGATGGTGATGCTTGTCTCATCACGGTCTGGTTAGCCGTTAGAGTGGGTAAATGCCAATTGGCAACAACACGGTATATATGGATCTAAAGGTACATCTCAAGGACCAGGCCTCCTTTTCTAGCCGCTCTTCACAATCGAGTTGGTAGGAGAACCCTCGCTCTTCAGCTCCGCGTTCAGGACCGCGCTCTCTGCCGCCGCAGCGACGTCGATGTGGAAGAACGGCCTGTTCATGCCCTGGATCGCCGCCAGCTTGCCATCTCCGCGGCCAGCCACCGGTGCGGCGCCGTCGCCCAGGTTCTTGCGCGGCGCGATGGTGTCTTCGTGTCGAGGAGGCTCCTCCTCGTCGCGGCTGCGCTGCGAGGCGATGTGCGGCTGTGCTTGGCTGGACGTGGGATCGACAGGCGCAAAGCTGAAGATGGGCTTCCACCTGTTGATGCTCTCGTCCTTGACGGACGGGAAGCCGAACCCGGCCGCCGCGAGCGCGCGACGGGTCCAGCGGTTGTTGACGTTGGCAAAGTGCCACTCCACGACTTCGGGCTCGGCGTAGTGGTCGAGCTGGTTGCGCACGTCGATGAGGCCCTGGATGGACGTCACGTCGATGTTGTTGACGGCGGAGCAGTCCAGAACGATGGCCCGGAGGATGGGCCGGCTATCCTCCATGTCGATCTTGGCACCGCGACGCGGGCCAGGGTCATTCCATGGGCGATCCTGTATGTGCACACGTCAGCTCCTGTGAGCGAAGAACAAGAGAAGAACAAAAGCATAAAAAAGTAAAAGGCAGCGGTACAACTTACACCAAGCTTCTCGTATCGGTCGAGAATGGTACGGCGAGCGTGCCTCATGACGAAGTCGACGAGGCCGTCCATGTAGTGCGCTTGGTTGGTGTAGTTGAAGCCCTCGCCGAAGCGGTAGACGAAGACCCCAGGATACGGAGTCTGGACGTCAATGATGGGGTTCGAGGCGTCATTTCTCAAGAGAGGAACGTACGCCTCGCGAGAAGGCAGGTCGGCGGCCTCTCCCTGGTCGTTGAAGGGAACGCCCTTTCCGGCCGTGTCCTTTGTCGCGCGATAGACCCGGACGCGGCCGAGGAAGTGGCCCTTGGCCTTGGCCAGGCGAACCAACAGGAGGGCAGCCGAGGCGCACATCGTGAGGTAGATGCCCTTCTCGATGTCGGTGAAAATGGTGAGTATGACACCGCCAAAGAAGATGAACACTTCCAGGGGCGAAACCTCCCAGAACTGGTAGACGACCCTGGGAGGGGTAATCAGATCGCCGACGGCGTGGATGATCAGGCCCGCAAGACTAGCCATCGGGATGTAGAAGAAGACGGACGTCAAGGCATACAAAGCCAGAAGCACAATCACGGCAGTAAAGATACCCGCCAGGGGCGTGCGGACGCCGGCCTTGGACTTGATGGCGGTTCGGGAGAACGATCCGGTGGCAGGATACGCTCCCAAGAAGGGCCCGAACAGGTTCGTGAAGCCGACGGCGACCAGTTCCTGCGAAGGGTTGATGACGTAGTTGTTGATCCTGCCGAACGACTTGGAAATCGCAATGTGCTCGATGATCAGCACAATGATGGTGACCGGCAGGTCGGGAGCGACGGCCGACAGAAGCTCCGTGTCGATCCTCGGCGCGCCGGCGTGCTGGAAACCACTGGGAACATTGCCCAGAATCTTGAACTTGGCCTTCTTGGCATCCCAGTTGACATGGCGGTTGACGAGCCAGCTGACGAGGACGTACAAAAGGATGACGAAGGCCATGCGGAGCGTCGACATGAAGAACCAGAACTTCTTCTTGTGCGGCCGGCGCTCCGACATGTAGTTGCAGAAAAACCGGATCGCGTACAGCAGGAACAACGCGCTGAGGCCCATTGCCGCGTCGAGCCTGGCCCGGGGAAGCGCCTTGAGGGTGTCGATGATGGTCATGTACGTCGCGCCGCGGGTGTTCACCCCGGAAATGCCGAGGAGGGCGGGGACCTGGCCGGCGGCGATGGAGATGGCGGCGCCGGTCATGAACGAGGTGATGGCGACGAGCGGGATGAACTCGACGATCCAGCCCAGACGAGCCAGACCGATGAAGAGCAGCACCGCGCCGGAAATCACGGCGAGAGCTTGCGCGATCTGAGGCGCGTCGTATTGTGGGTGGCTGTCCCGCACACGAAGGACGATGTTGCCGACGAGCTGGGACATGACCGCCACGGTGCCGATGGTGATATCCTTCGATGTCGCAAAGGCCCAGTAGAGGATGAAACCAACAAACGACGTGTACAGGCCGTATTCGGGGCTCAACTGGGCCAACAAGGCGTAAGCCATGCCTTGCGGAATGGCCACGAAACCGACGGTAACACCTTTCACGAGACGTCAGCCGGGACACACAACTACTCTCGGCACGGGGGTAAAAGAAAGCAACGCGAGCGACTCGTGAAAGACCTTGCGTCAAGATCTCGTACAACCGCGCACGCGAAGGGGATCGCCAATGCTTACCCGCGATGATGTCGCCGAAAAGCCACGTCGCATTGTAGTGGAAGATCCAGGACCAGAATGGGAAAAGGGACTTGACGTAGGCAAGAGTGCCCGGGATCGTGGGTTTGTGAGCTTGGAGGAATTCTGCGACGGTCGGCTCTCGTTCCTCGTACTGTTCGACGGAGTTGAACGAGGCCGCGGCGGACTGGACGGCTTCTCTTGGTTCGTTGCGATACCGAGCGTCGATATCGATGCCGAGGCCCTTGGCCAGGACACGACCGGCGTTTGGCATGGTGAAGAGCGCTATGCCGTGGACTGAGATTATCAGCAGTCTAAAGGATTAGGTCCACGCTCGTCTGACAAGGCGAAGTTGTTATTGTTAGACCGAGCTGAGCGGCTGGAATGTCAGGTCATCAGATGAAAGAGACCGCGAAGAAGGACATTAGTCTCAGGACCCGATCGAAAGGCGAACACGGGAAGCCGATGTTACAACGCCGGGCAAGGTAAACTTATATGCGGCAGCATACGGGAGTGACATGATGATGTATCGCTTCCTGGGTGTGGTCTTGTAGAGCTTGGCCGCGTCGCCAAGAAGCGTGGCTCCGGATCGTCCTGGCCTCGCCAAGGGCGCGATTGGAGCCCTATGATGTTGCGCTCCCACATGCCGCCATGGGGGTTCCAAGTGCAGACGGATGCCATTTTCTGACGACATTACAAATCCTGATGGCGAGGCATGGGGTCAACACCCATATCGTTCGTTTCTTCCTTTTCAGCTTGAGACAAGTCCAGCTCTGAAGCTCTTCTCTGCCTCCTCAACACATCCAGGTTCCAGTCGGTTCCGGCCAGTTGGGATGGCCCATGTGTTGTGGTGCTAGGTAGTATCGTGGTGTAGCACTTCTGGCATCTGGTCTGGTCCGAGGGAGGGATCGGGGAGATGACGGGGCGGACAGACGGCCATCCCAGTCGCGGGACGAGCTAAGGGTCCTGGCCTGTCGCGAAAAGGCTGTATTTGGGATATGCTCGGGGTGAAAGTACTTTGGCTATGGAATGCGGCTATCTGCCTAAATGAGATCTTGCTTGCAACGGGCTAGTCTGGTTCTTCTCTCGCGCCGGCCGCCGCGGTCTTGAATCTGGAGGACTTGGGGGGCGGCGAGAAGCTGTCAGAGAAGAAACCTCGCCGTCTACACTAATTCAGTGCGAAGGCCCGGGGAACCTTGGTTCGGCATCTGCCATGTGTAGGCATAGAATACTAACCAACATACCCTGATTCGTAAGTGGGAGACATATCGTGCCCGCAGCCCACGTCTGCTTCTCAGACGCGCTGGTGACGGAGAAGCTGAGAGGTATGTTTCAACCTACCGGACATGGATGAACCAGATGATGACTTTGCGTGTTGGTTTTGGATTGGCCTGGACGTGATATTCCATTGACGGCGCCTGGGGCTGATCGGTAGGCACGAATCTAATGGCGTTCCAGGCCTAAGAGCTTTCGTGGGATGTCTGGGACATTAGGGCAAACCCGGTCTTTGAGGGTTGCGAAGTTGGACTCGGTACCGACTGCAAGCTTTCTTCGTACTGACTGGTCTGGAATTGATTCACCGAGTCTTATTCGTGGAAATAGCTGTCGGCTACTTTGATGCTATAAGAAAAAACGCTTTCATGGTTCCCTAATTGCTGTTTTCCAGCCCGCTGGGTCAAACCAGCTCCGTTTAAGCTTAAACACGACAGTTTGTTGGTAACAACTGACGCGTTCATCCGCGAAGCCATGCGCAGCATAGTCAGGTCTTTACGTGGTCCAGAGCGCTGCCGAATACCCGAGATGGAAAACAAAGGGGGTCAGAGGGCGAAGGATGCCACCTTTTGATGATCACGACTAGAGACTTGTGGCATCCCGAGTTCCTCCACGGTCACCCCCCTCCCCAGGAGAAGTGAGGGCGAGCAGTGGAAGGAGACCCCTAGCACAGCACGCCTGTCGTTGTCTCGTCCGATTTCCCCCCATTTCTGGCCCATTTCTGGGGCTGGAGGAGGGGAAATATGGGAAAAGACCAAGCCGTGTCCAGCGACGGGGTGTGGTGTTTGTCGTTTTTGGGGGGGAACAAAATTG
Source organism: Colletotrichum sansevieriae (assembly GCA_026260285.1). Taxonomy (NCBI): domain Eukaryota; kingdom Fungi; phylum Ascomycota; class Sordariomycetes; order Glomerellales; family Glomerellaceae; genus Colletotrichum; species Colletotrichum sansevieriae. The sequence continues at coordinate 28,764 of JAOQIF010000638.1, read as the reverse complement.
GGTCCGGGGAGCATATTGGACGATGGTGTCGAGCACGCCATTCTTGGCGCAAATGAGACCAACACCGCATGGGACCCTCCCTCAAGTGAATCGGAGAAAAGGATCGCACCCGCGCCTAAGAAAACGAAAGAGAGAAAAAAAAAGGACAGCAAATTTACCCAGGGGCTTTCTCCTATTTTGTTGCGGTCATCTCGGCACCCGCCTCGAGGGCCCTTTTCCTTGAATCTTGCCAACGGGTTCTTCGTAACATGAGGGCAATTTCAGCTTCGCCGTCTCTGCTTGGCAATCGGTCTCGCCATCTTTCCCGGCGGTGAGATGAACCTCCAGAACTCTCTGTCTCGCTATGCTTGCGCCCAGACATCCTTAGTGGCCCTTCCAAGATGTTTGTAGCCAGAGCTTGTGTTGCTTGTTTGTGCTGGGCATCGCGGGATGGCCTCGGCCAAGGCGCGCTCAAGCTTGTAGCGGAAACTTTGGGCACGTCATCGCTCTGGAGAAAGTGGGATGTGTCTGTCACACAGCATTGGCATATCCCAGCTGAACGGGAGAGACCTGCAGCCAGACATAGATACCGATGCTCGATGCTCGGGAGGCCTCTGCAGGCGAAGATTGTCTCGAGCACGCCAGCGGAAGCAGGCCGTGGGGTCACTATCATCCGTTCAGTCAGTGTCATACAGCCAGGACGGATCCACGCACGCATCCCCTGGTTGAGAAGCTGATATCCACCCTCAGCCTTTCAAGTATATTCTAAAGTCACCCTGCGCAAGGAAGACTAATCAAATGCATTTGCCATTGTTTGGATCTGACCAGGATAACAGCTAAATCAAAGCCTATCGACGAGAAACCCTCATATCGATGGACATGGCACGTAACATAGCAGTCACGGAGACTTTGGTTTCGGTTTCTGATTCGGTGACGTCTCATGATGATCACACCGGCTTTAACTATCTCAGAGTGTCCTCGATTTCTCGTCTCCTGAAGTTGTTGAGATGTCTTCAATACTTGCTGTGGTGCGAGCGTGTGATGCCTATATAGACCCTTTCTGTTGCGGCTGAATGAGGAATGCATCACCGGACGAGATCGTCGAGCGTCTAGGACCCCAATCTTGATAGCTCTGCAAGGTTGGTTCACTTCTCGAGAATTATCAGGTGAATCTTTGTGATATCCGGCAAGTAGCCAACGCTGGACATCATACTGGGCATCGCCTCCATAGTGTGCGAAACAGACATTGTGACCAGATTCAGGTATCCTCTAAAGAAGAGTGACCTTGGTGTTGCCATTCGCTTAGGGCAATCGAATAGGATCCTTGCGAAAAGCTGATGCACATGCTAAGAATCGGAAGCGCCACTTGGGGGTAAGTCCCAGGACCTTGGTCCCGGGTCTCCACGGCGCGAGTGAAAACATCTCGATGAAACCTCAAGGGTGGCTGCGACAATCGCGACAAAGCCATCAAGAGCCCTTTCGCCTCGGCAATAATCTTCTGGAGGACAGTATCAGAGCCGAGCCTGATTGGAACGCTGATAGGCTGCCTCTGAAAGCACGTCATCGCTAGCGAGTCCGAAGGCGGCCAGAACGGTCTTGTTCCTGTGAGAGGCAAGTCGAACTCTCGCAAAGACGTTTCTGCTGACAGTCACTGAAGATGGCTACCTTGAGCGATGAGAAAAAGTGCATGTTGAGAGATAACTTCCCATTATTGCCAGCCGTGGCAGTCATGAGAGACTATGGACGTCGACCGTGGAGGCCGATCTTGGCGGCCCGGTCCGAGCCCGGTCTCCGTTTCGGCATCGGGTCTCGGTCTCCTCGCGGCGAAGCGGTTGCCCTCCCATCCCCACTTCCCACTTGCCGCCCAATGGCCCCTCTCCGAATGATTTGCGCGCAGTCATTATCGTGCCACCGCGTTCACGGCGGCACCAAGGTAGTTTTGCGAGAGCTCGAAATTCCGTCCGTACTGCAGCAAAAGGCGGACTTCACCTCGCTCTATCCACGAATTCGGCATACTACGAGACGACTTCAACATCACGCCACCTGCGCATCGGTGTCGACGTCGGAGGAACGAACACGGATGGCGTTGTTTTGGACCCCTTCCGTGCGACGGACCTGGACAAGGGCATCATCGCATGGCACAAGTCGCCGACTACGACGAATCCCAATGATGGCATCAACAACGCTGTCGTGGCCATGTTCGAGACCTCTCAGACCGAACCGAGCGAAACCGCCAGCGTCACCGTTGGCACGATGGCTACGCAGGCTCTCTTACAGTCGCGATCGAGAACAAGATGGCACATGAGATGCAAGAGGCGCAGGAGGAGGTGTGCAAAGGCCTGGGCGCGCCTGCCACTCACATGATTGCCGTCGAGGTTGGCGGCGCAAACGGGTTGCAAAGCATGATGCTGGGCTCCAGCACCAACGTGAATGTTCCCGCGATTGATGGGGACTGGAAGGGCCGCGCATATCCAACGAAATGGTAAACGACTGACACCCGTGTTGTTCAACGAGCGCAGCCCCGTACGGACGCCGGTCACCATGAGCGACGCCAACGGAGCGATCGTCACGATGTCGCGAGCCTCCTCGGATAAGCAGGTTGAGCGCGTCATGCGTGCTGCGCTGGCAGAGATGGGGTCGCAGGTCGATGTGGGTGATCCGCATGTTACTGGAGCCGAGACCAATTGATGGGTTCTCGAGCATACTCTTTCGCTGTCGTTGAGGATCGGCCGTGCTGTTGCCAAGGCGCGAAACCTCAATCGCATCGACAACGTGGCTGAGACCATCGTTGAAGATTTCAGCAGCCAGGGTGCTGCAAAGCTCTTGTTCAAGGGCAAGATCGTGGGTGTTGAAAGGGTCCTGAGAAAGGGCCACGTCTACGCCGAGTGCATAATCGACGGGGGCAAACGTCTCTGGTTCAGATGAACGGAGCCGGACAAACCCGCAGGAGTTCGAGGGTTCATCAAGATTACGTTCGAAAACGAGAACATGGCCGCCATCAGGACAACCTTGGCAATTTCGGGAGATGCAGAGGCTGGGAAAGAGAAACAAGACGAAGGTTTGGCCATTGTTCCCGACCTCATTGCTGTAATCGATGCGCAAAATGGAGAGGCTATTGGAACACCCAAGTACAGGTATGGCCTTCTGGTCATCGTTCTGGGTATTGCGGCTAATGATCGTCGGACTGACTCGTAGAGAGGCATCGAAATTGGTGGGCCCGAGGCGTTTGGTTTCTCTCACTTGAGATATCAGCCACTTGGCACACGTCAAGCCCCAGAGCGTTATCGATGAATTTGACCTCCAGGAGAAACATGGCCGTATGTGCGGCAAGTGCAAAGACTTGGGTTAGTAGTCGAGGGGACCGCTGAACCTGTCCAGTGCGCGTGAGAAGCTATTGCATATGTGCATTTTCTTGATTACAACAACTCATGAAGTTGACGAGCTCCGGGGAGAAGTGATACCTGTCCAAGGTTCGGCTGAGCTACTGAGGAGTTGTAACTCAAACGCCAGCCGAGCCTCCAAAACGGCGAATTACCGTCAGAGAAAACAGTTCCAAAACACTTGGAAGTTCGGACAAACTGTCTACGAGACATGAGTCGACATCCCTGTGGGCCTTGCTAGCCGAGAACAACCATTCTTCCCAACTAGATAGGAATGATGGCTCAGCCGCTGTCGACGGTCGTGTTGTCGAGGTTGCTACGGACTACTGAGCATAGAACATTTATATGAATTGGCCGCGCTTATCATGCGCCTCCAGTGCGTTATCTACTTGATCCGATCCCGGAGAACTCAAACCTCGATTTCGCAATGCGGCATCGAACTCAGCAGCCGTTCGTCCTATCCTCGACTTTGACGATCTTCCATTATGGCATTCTCGAAGCATGCAGATTGTCGAAATAGGCGCAGTTAAGCGGGAAACGTCCGCTATGACAACGGGTGGAAATGAGCTGGCAAACGTCAGACCGCGTCCACCACGGACCAAGCGATGCCGACTCGGGGCCGAGCAAACAGCAGGAAACAGATCAAAGTGTAAAAGGCCTGTTCGTTTCTGATTTGAAACAATTTGATTCGCAAGGAAGACGACGCCTGCAGTGCCGTTCGCCCTGTTCTTTAAGTTTCTCCTGCACACATTAGTCGGCCCAAGCGGGTGTTCGATCAATGCGACAACGAAGAGCTGCGTGGTGTTCGATTGCCGCGTACAACGCTATCTACGTCCCCGATGTAAACATTATCGAATCGAGTGCTACGTGGTTCGAAAATTTAAAAATAGTGCCTCCAATGATACACGTTGCTGAGGGGAGGGGGGATTCCTTCGAGCTCAACGGATGTGTCTGCTCTGCGCCATGATGCCCAATAGTCAGTCGCCTCAAAACGGACATGCAGGACATTTCGAAAAGAGCTCGGAGGAAACTTTACTTGGACTTGAGACCAACTTAGCTTTGACGCCTGTCACGTGAAGACAGGGACGGGCAGTTATCGACAACGACACACATGAGATTTCAGACTGCGTGCAGGAGTCCTCGTTTGCGGACTTTGTTCTCACACTTCAACATATTGGAGAAGGAGCGGTAGGTCAGCAAACATGTGGGCTGAGTTGTGGTCTTTCCATGGCTTCGCGGCGATCTTTCGCTGGATTCTCATGCCGCAGACCCATCTGCCGTCTATATCTCACGCGGCTTCAGGAGCGGCAAAATCAGCGTCCAATTGGATATCCGGTACATCCGACCTGACGAATTCAAACAACGTTCTGGCAGATGACGATTTTGATCCGCTGCAGTATGTCGACCCTCTCATCGGCTCTGCCAACGGTGGGAATGTCTTTGTAGGAGCGACGTTGCCTTACGGCATGGCAAAGGCGTCGGCGGACACCAACAGTAGCTCCAACCAGGGAGGCTTCACCCTTGACGGGAACCCAATCACAGGGTTCTCGGTGATGCACGATTCCGGCACAGGCGGTTCCCCTTCGCTCGGGAATTTCCCATTGTTCGCATACACAACTTGCCCGAGCGGAGTCATCGACTTTTGCACATTTCCAAAGAAGGCGAGAGCGCGATATGGGCGGTTCAACCAGAAAGACGTCTCGGCAAAGCCGGGTCTGATGAACGTGACGCTGAGAGACGGGATCAGAATCGAAATGACCACGACGCAACGGACGTCTCTATTCAGATTCACCTTTCCGCAGCAAGGACAGCCTCTCATTCTCCAAGATCTCTCGGACCTTTCAGACTCAAGGCAGGACAACGCCACCATCAAGGTCGATGGACTTTCAGGAAGGATTACGGGCAGCGCGAGATTCAACCCGAGCTTCGGCAGCGGCAACTACGTCCTTTATTTCTGCACGGATTTTCAAGGCGCCGAAGTCCTCGACAACGGAGTTTTTGTGGATAGCCGGGCCAGCGCCGACGTGAAGAACATGACCATCTCACGATCCATCAACGGGTACCCTTTGCCTGGAGGAGCCTTTGTGAGATTCAAATATGCGGATCAACCAATCACGGCTCGCGTTGCGACGAGTTTCTTGAGTACGGAGCGTGCTTGTGCGCACGCCACAGCAGAGATTCCTGACTACAACCTCGAGCGCGTTTACCAGGATGCCACGGCTATCTGGAAGAAGAAGCTGAGCACCATCAAGATCAACACTGACAGGGTGGATGAGTCGTTTGCAAGAAACTTCTACAGCGGCATCTACAGGACAATGGTCAATCCTCAGAACTACACGGGCGAGAACCCACTTTGGAAAAGCGGCGAGCCTTACTGGGACTCGTTCTACTGCCTTTGGGACTCATTCCGGTCTCAAATTCCCTTTCTGGTGATCGTGGACCCAACCGCCGTCGCGGGGATGGTGAGATCCCTCATTGACACCTACGTACATTTGGGTTGGCTGCCAGACTGTCGCATGAGTCTATGCAAGGGCTTCACTCAGGGCGGGTCGAACGCCGACAATGTGTTGGCAGATGCGTATCTGAAGAACATCACGGAGGGCATCGACTGGGCCAAGGGGTATGAAGCAGTCGTGAAAGACGCCGAGGTGGAGCCGTTCGACTGGAGCGTGAACGGACGCGGTGGCATGGACAGCTGGAAAAGATTGGGCTACATCCCAGTCCAAGACTTTGATGTCAAGGGGTTTGGGACTCTCACTCGAAGTGTCTCTCGGACGCTCGAATACAGCTATAACGACTTTTGCATTTCCCAGATGGCGGACAGAATGGGGAAAGACGGAGACAAGCAGAAGTATCTCGGATCAAGCAGCAACTGGCGCTATCTGTACAAACAAGATCAAAAGTCGGCCTTCTTCAACGGGACGGACACTGGGTTCAGGGGTTTCTTTGAACCAAAGTATCTCAACCAGACTTGGGCTTATCAGAATCCCCTGAACTGCAGTAATCTTGATGGCGCTAGCGCGTGCTCTTTGCAGAATAACGGTGCAGAAACCTTTGAGAGCAGTCTCTGGGAATACGGTTTGTGAGTGGAGAATAGACTGAAGCAATGACTGTGGACCTGAGCTGACTTCTGGTGTAGCTTCGTTCCACACGATCAGGCTACCCTCATCAACACGTATGGGGGACCGGACGCTTTTGTACGAAGGCTCGATTTTCTGCACGATCAGAATATTACGTACATAGGAAACGAACCAGCCTTTCTCACCGTCTTTCAGTATCACTACGCCGGACGTCCTGCGCTATCCGCCAAAAGGGCGCATTACTATGTTCCAGCATTCTTCTCTCCCAAACCAGACGGGCTTCCCGGGAACGAAGACAGTGGAGCGATGGGTTCTTTCTTAGCTTTCATCATGATGGGGCTGTTTCCTAATCCTGGGCAAGATGTCTATCTCATTATTCCATCGTTCTTCGAGAGCGTTGAGATCACGCATCCGCAAACAGGAAAGACCGCCAAAGTCAGAAACGTCAACTTCGATCCAAGATACAGGAATATTTATATTCAGAGTGCGACGCTTGACGGAGAGCCGTGGCGCAAGAATTGGCTAAATCATAGCTTCTTCACTGAGGGCAGAGAGCTGGTCCTGACGCTAGGAAGACGGGAGAGTGACTGGGGTACGAGAGTCCAAGATCTGCCACCCAGCACGGGGGAATACCAGGGGTTTAATAGGACTTTCTTCTCAAATCGGACGTCAAGTAGAGTAAACTCCAATTATGAGGGGGATTTCGGGGATGCCGTCGTGAATCTCGGGGGATCATAGACCAGGCCGTGGGCTCAGCCGCCGGGTATCCATCACTGTATTTTACTGGGATTCTCATTCTAAGCATCTTTTTATAATCATTCTGTTCTGAACAAGTTTCACTTGCCTCACGGCGTTTTAGCGTTGGGCGATGATTCTCCACGACGCGAGGCCAGCGTTTGCACTCACGTCGAGTGGCGTATCGCAACCTTTGTCCATTCATTTCTCCGTGGCTTCAAAACCAAAGGCATTCTATTCAGACGTTCTAACTACTTCTGGTTTCAATCGGTCTCTCACGCACTGGTAACAGCAGGAGTGCCTTCGCTTTGGGGGGGAGGGGGCCTACCGCTCTGAGAACAGCCACCACCCCAACTATCTGAGCCGGATCAGGACAAATATGAGTTCGCCGGACGGCTTCGGTTGGCAAATCGGGTTTTCAGCTGGACATGATCGCAAACCAACGGATCACGATGGGGACAAAGGAGGTTGAGAGAGAAAGGAGGGAGACAACAACGCGTTCCTACTACGATTCTAAATGGTAATTCAGTAGGGAATGCCATGAGTCAAGGTTTCTGTTGATTTCACACTGGGTGCGTGTGAATACGCGCATATGGCTCAAACACATTCATTACGCATATGCGCTGGTGGTGATGTAGATCGTTATTAGTCGCTTCGTTCAAGATACTTATTCATCTAACGTGAGGGGACGCAGCGTTTTATGTACGAACTGTGTTTTCTGAGGAGTATATATTTTCTCGGTCCCCCAACTGGGAGCCCTGATACGCGTTCAAAAGCTGTGGCGAATAGGATGAGGCGCAAAGGTGGAAAGCAGTGTTTGTTGTAGTGTCTGATCTTCCCAGCGCATTTGATACTGGCGGACAATGCATGACAGCTGAGCGACAAATGCTCACTTCACATACTGAATGTCTGCAGGGGCTTGCCTTTCCATCCATGTACTATCTAACCCCAATGCAAAGCCTTCTCGGTATACACTTCCGTCTTCTTGGTCGGGATATCGTCAAACAAAGACGCCTTAATGAAGGCCTTGCCAGGGATTGATGGAGCCAATGTTTTCACGGGACTGCAACGATGTCAGCGGAAAGAAGACTACGTGTTATGCCTGGGTTGGTGAATTTTACCTTCCGCAGCTTTTGCAGAAGAATCGCTATTTTATGTGTTAGTGATGTCGTCGGTATGTAACAAATATGACTTACGTGTACAGTATTTCCAGAGTCTGTGTTGTGGTCCAAGTATTCTGAGAGGGCTTTCTGACTGTCTTCAAGTTCCCAATGGTCTTCATCGACAAGTATGTTCATAGAAAACGCTGCCAGACTCAGCAATTTTCTTCTCTCAGGTGGCACTGAATGTATCTACTTACGTCCCCCAGCGCGTCTGCAATTCGCGCTATTTGGAAGTTTAAGTTATTGGCATTGCGTATTGTCGATCAAAATCAAGATATGCGGGATACAAGACATACCAGTGGCAGACAATAACTTGGTCTGGCTTCTTCTTCAACACAATCTTAATCGCACAACAGTTGCAGTGTCCTGTGTATTTCTCCATAATTTCCCCACTACTGATGAGAATTGTTTCTTATGTCTGCTGTGGAGCTCGATTATTGCAGTTGTGGTCGGAACGCTATTTACCTCCCTCACAGACTTTGGGGGGGCATATCATTGGCTTTAAAGCCGACAAGCGGCAATAGCTTCCAATGTTCCGATTACGAAGCGTCATACTGAGTCATGACTGTCAAATAGCGAGCGGGGAATGAGGGGGAAAGGGACGGCTCGCAGGGAAGATGTGGATTTCATTGTAGGCCTGGTCCGCCCATAGCGCTGGCATCGGAACCCCCGGCGGAAAGCGACCGGAAATTGTCGAGTCGTTTTCCGCACAACAGGTGCCAATTGCTCTACGTTTCTCGTGCGATTGCCACCGGCCTTTCCCTCACCATCAGATAAAGAGTGCATCAAGTCCAGTCGCTCCATTTGGATCCCTGCCAGTAAGCGTTCCCTTCCTGCTCGAATTGCGGTCCCTCAGCATCAATGATGTGCCCCAGCTCGCAGCGAGAGTATTCAACGCGCGCTTGCTGTGCGTAAAAATCATCGAAGCGAGGCGAGAGAGCTTCCTTCAAGCTAGCCACATTACCGCGAGGGTGAAGAGCTCTCCATGGCTGAGAACAAGTGGGGCCTTTGCAGGACTTGAGAACAAACAGCAGTGAATCGAGCCTAGGGATGAGCTTTTCGATGGGATATCCAAGAACAGTGGTTCGTGCAGCTAAGGCAGCTTCATCCTGGTGCAAAAGGTTGTGAAGTTGACCAGGATCCGTCTAGAATCGCAGCGTGTCAGTGTTTTTGGACTCGGGTCTGGCCGATAAGGAAAACTTACCGTCATATCATAAAGCTCGTGTTCGTTGGTGCACCACACTGAGTAGTACAAGTTGTAATCCTCGCCGACCACGCGCAATGCCTTGTAGGTGTTGTTGAGGATTCGCTGGGTGTCATCCCCGTTGAAGCCAAACTTTGACTCGGTCATTGCCCAACCCCAATATTCAACATTGACATGCTCTCGTGGGAGAGGTGACTCGGCGAGGTCTTTGCTTGATAAGGGAATCGGGGCGCCGTCGAAGTCGGCTCGGAGCGGCGCGCCAATCAGCGAAAGGATTGTAGGCACAAGGTCGACATGAGCAGTGACGGCCTCGGTGACGGCGCCCGACGGGACACCGGGACCCCGAATGACGAGCGGAATATTGATATCTGTCTCATAGCCGCATTCCTTGCCGGGCTGCAACCGGTGCTGTGAAATGTGATATCCGTTGTCTGTCGTGAAAAAAATGTAAGTGTTGTCGAGGAGATTGTAATTTTCCAACCTGTCGATGAGCCCGTCGACAAGCTCATCAACAGCTTGCAGCGCGCGAAGGCGGCTGCGGTAATGCTCGTCGTTGTACTCCACGTTCTCATCGGTCAACTTCGGCTGGCGACGGATCCAATCGGCGCCAGATGGCTTATCGGGATTGAAATTCCCAGTGCGAGGAACCTTGACGTCGGAGAACAGCTTCTCGTGTCTCTTGGCCGCCACGGGGAAGTTGGACCTGAACTTATCATCAGACACGGCAAAGTCATCACCTGGACCCTTGGCAGGCAGAAGAATGCTGGAATTCAGGTTGCTGTGGGGCGCAATGGGTGCAATTCCGAGGAAGAAGGGCCTGTTGGCTTCGACTGCATCCTCCAGAAAACTGTAGGCTTTGGAAGCAACCAGGTCTGTAGAGTACTCCCCAAGGTGGTTGACCGGCTTATCTCTGTTTCTCTGGAAGGTGGCGTTAAGATAATCGTAAGTGTTGGGATCTAACAGAAAGTCCTGCAAATATTTAGACGAGTCAGATTCGCCGCTGATGAAGGATGCGGTTTGGGTGGGCATTGTGAGCCGCATACAGAACCGTTCCAGCCCTTTAGATGAGGGCTGTCGTAATTCCAAATTGTGTGGGCATTGAACATCTTCCCGGTGTAAAACGTGTTGTACCCGGCATCCTGTAACCAGATTGGCAAGTAATTTTCGTTGTGGCCATTGCGTACGAAAACAGGGAATCCTCCTATGAGACTAGTCAGCGATGACCTCTTCAGAAGTACCGAATCACGCTCGGCTGTTTGCCTCGATGTCGCTAGTTGGCGTGAAAGTGTGCCATACCGTAGGGAGGATTGAGATCTGTAACGTTGGTGTTGTGGGCCAGTTTGCCGGTCCAGAGACTTGCACGAGATGGGCAGCAGATTGCTGTGGTACAGAAGTGCTTCTTGTACAGAGTGCCTTGTTTAATGAGGTGTTTCTGAATGAGAGGAGTGTATTCCAATGAGTTCATGTGCAAATCTTGATCGTCGGTGAGAACGAAGATGATGTTCGGTTGGGAAGTCGACGACGGTGCACCCCGGTCTGAGTCGGTAAGGGGTGCCTGGGCATCGCCAGCTGTGACGGAAACACTGCCCGCGAGCAACAGGCCCAGGGAGGCCAGGGTTGGCGACTTGAGAAGCATTCTGAGCAATTGACCAAATTGATTTGAACCCCAATGAGCCCTCTCGAGAAGTGACTTGAAAGTTGAAGAAATCTGACGCTGTTTGCGACTTGGGGAGATGAAACCTTAAGGCCTTTTGAAATCCATGACTAAGACTTTGCGACCGGACCCGACGAGCGGCTCGCCGGATGTTTTCTGCCTTGTATGGTCTGCGGGCGAGTTCCGATGGCGTGCTCCAGACCCAGTCTCGCAACTGATTCTCCCAACCACAGACAGTGGAGAATGTAAACGTTCGCTAGCCGGCTCTCAACGCCACTATTCGTAGCAGGATATAGAGGACGGCTCGCGATTTGGCTGGCGTAGCCATATCCTGCTGTTCCGCGGAAAATCAATTGGCCTCGCAGCGTTTCGTTTCTTGGCTTCGGATGTCGTCTTCGAACCTAAAATGCTGCACTTGGAGCCCCATCCCAGTATAGATCTCCTGACAGCCGTGTTTCTGTGGTTATCCTCTGGAATCCAAAATCCAAAGGGGGTGACTCTTGTATACGTCTGGAATTAGTACTTCTATGCGTTATTGGTGGATAAAACCGCGCTCGCAACTCTCAAAGAGCCATGTGGCAACTAGATCAAGAATGCGAAAGGAAGCAGACAAACACCTCAAGGCCAGTTCGCAGTCTTTCTAGCATCCGTCCGGGCCAAATAATTACAAGAATAATCATCAGTGACTTGTGTTCTGAACTAGTGAGCGTAATGAGAACATCCTTAGAGTCACTGCCTTGTGTTCGAAAGCATGTAGCGTAGGAGGTATCGTCAACGAGTACCCATAGATGGACAAGAGATGCTGCCTGGACGAGCGAAAACAGTTATTGATATTGTGTCCTCATGGGGGGCAGCCATGCCCTAGCAGATTAGCGCGCATGAACGGATACGGGCCTTGTCGCGGTACTCGAACCGAAGCCCTAGAAGAGACAGATGCAAGACCTCCGCGATTGTGCAAGACACATAGAATATGATGGTATTGGCAGCTTAGAGCATCTCATCCTAATTTTCTCGGACCAGTGAATCTACCGCTGCAAACAATCGCCGCCGTAATATGTACAAGGTGTTCTGCGACGCCTGGGTCGTTGTTGCACCTAACCTGGACCTTGGCTCTTTGCGAACCCTTAATCCATGCGAGAGTAAGGCTTCAAGGGAGCATACTCTCGCTGCCGTTCTTCCAGGAATCATCTGTATGCGACATCCACGTTGTCGCTTGACCTTCCTTCCAGCCAGCAGTCCGCCTCCTCAACCCATGGCCAACATTCAGCCAGCACCTTAAGCACACTGAACCTTACGCCTGAGGCCCGCCAGCTTGTTTTCCAAAATAGTCTTAGAGTATGCGTAGCTTTTACTTCTTGCCGGATTGGAGGATCGGTCCGAGTTATCCTTTTACGGGTATTCAGACACACGGACTCTGGCCTAAAGACGGTCAATAAAGCCTCAATCGACCATGATGCCGTGAAACAAACCTTATAACATGAGTGTTGATGTCTTCCGATATATGTGATCTCAGCAATCGACGTGCAATCAATGGGTATCGCCATTCGACTTGTCCGCAGCAGTGATGCCCCCAACAGCCCCAGCAATGACACCCCCAATGATGAGGACGGACATGGCCAACACAAATATCCAGTATCTCTTCCACCATGTCCTCCAACTCTTCGAAGACTGCGTTTCCATAGAGATAGGAATAGCCACGTCTATCGTGGATGGCCGATTGTGCGCTTGGTTCGGCTTGACTTCCAACATCGAAAGCTGTTGTCGATGCCCGCTCTCCAGCGATGAGTAGTCAGTGACTTCTCCAGGCCAGTTCGACTTTGGCATGATAAATCCGGCAATACTGTTGAAGTTATTCCGTAGTGACCTGTTGATTTGAAGTGCTCGCTAGCTTGGAAGATTGAGAACAAGTCGGCCAGGGGCTCGGTGTCCTATACGCAGGTGAACGGGAGCACGAGAACGACGTGTGACAGAGATGGCATCAACGAGGTCTGGTAAGGGGTGCCACGTGTGGGTAGCGCTAGGTATTTGAACGAACTCGTGGCGTGCCTCTCCGTTACACAACACGTGCACTACTTAATGCATAGCCGGTCACTTCGTGTGGCGCCGAGACAATCTCGTGATTCCATCGATTTTCCCCAAAAGGTGAGAGACACTGTCTCATGTAGAGTGGGGTGAGAATAGGAGATTAGCATCTGGTTGGTCAAGTCAAGATAGGAAAAGCAATCATGCTTCATCGTTAGTCGTTGAAATGCGACGGATGATGCAAGGGAGCTTTAGAATCGGAATCCAAAGCCTTGTTCTTGGAAACTTGGCAATAAAGCGGCAGAGCTTTTCAAACACAACAGTAATTCCCTTGATCCGGTCTTGTATGGATTCAGGGCTTCCATCACGCTTTTAGGCAGCTTCCGTTTTAGGGTGACGGGCAGAATACGATCCATCTCTGTTGATCGGTTTGGTGGTCTTTTATGAAAGGCACAGCACGATTAAACCCCTGTCTTCAGCTCATGCAACCACCGTCTCATGTCTCAGTTGTAAGCCGCTGAATCTTCTTGTGCGCATGGTTCTAAACTAGCGTCAAGAGCAAACACGATCATGTCGTATTACTGTGGGACAAGCTCCCGCCCCGTTTGAAGTGATGAAGTCGCCACTTTTACTGTGTCTGAGACTCTTTTTCGGATTGGACTTGGAATGCTGGTGAAGATTTGAACGTCCAGATTCGTCGAGACGACTGAATATCTCCAGATTTTGAACATATTATGAAATATGAATTCAGCCTAATGACCTTCAAAAAGGCCCTCTCAAACCTTTCGACTCTATGCGAAGTGCGTATTTACTTATGACCAGGACATTGCATTGCCATCGAAAGCCGCCGCCAGTTTTCTGTTGCCGTTCAGTAACATATTCGCCACAAGTAGTGTGGCGATCTTCGCGAAAGCCCAGAGCCACTTGCCTATCTTTTATCTGAAAATAATTGCTGAAATGGGATGAAGCCCAATGTGAAATCCCTCAATGGAAACTTCGGCAAACTGTTCAAGTTAAAGGTAGAATTCTTCTTTAATGTAGAAGACTTCGTCGTTAATCTTAAGGGACTGGTGCTCAGCATTATGACCGGTTTCCTGCATCACTTATCGGCCCTGCCGTAACTCCACAGTCCGTTGGTCTTACAGACGAATGCGGGAGTCACATGAAGCGCAGTACGTGGGACATGAGAGCAGAAACAAATGCAACTCTGTTCGTTATGGAAAACGGCTGCAAGGCCTGATTGCGTTGGTTGGGCTTTTCATCATGTTAAGGCCGACTTGAAGGTTGCATGGCGGTAGTCCCCTTGATTGTTATCATTCTAGAGCCCAGCCTTTCTTGATAACCGGAGCCACCGCCATCGACGACGGCCCGAAAAAAATTACTCAATGCGGTAGCGGTGTTGTCATCCCGCGCGTGATTGAAGGAATGGGTTGGAATGTCGCGGTCCGGACCCTTAGTCACGCAATCGCCGGAACATCGCGGGGAAAAGGGCTTATCGGGCTATATTAGGGAAGTCCGTAGGAGTTAAGAGATATAGGGAGGCACTAGGTAGCCCCTAGATAAGTCCCCTAGCCCCTATATAGTAAGTTAGAGGGCTAGAGAAGAATATTTAACCTTAGCTATACCTAGCTATACTGACTCTATTACTCTGCACTGCACTATTTTGTGACATAGGGGCCTATCTCGAACTAATGGCAACCGTTCTTTATTTTTCTTCTTCTCCTTCACTGACATCGAGAAGCTCTTTGGCGTCCTTGGGAAAATGGCGGAATGGGACGTAAGCGCAGGATCTTCCTGCAAAGGTCTATCGCGAGATAGAAAACTGCTCCCTGCTGAATTGCCTGGTTGGGCTGCATCCACACGTTTGTGTTTCGTATGAAAAGTATCGCAACCAAATTCACTAATCACGCTTCTCGATCTTCCACTGTCCTGGAGTGGCAAGCACCTAGCGCCTTGAGTTGATGTTCAGTTGTCATCCAAAGAAAGGAGCCAGCAAGAATGGGCGAAACTGAATTAGCGACGTCGACACTCCGGGAATCCTCGGATGAGTCCATCGACTATGGGCCTCCACAAGAAGGGGTCTTCAAGTACAACTCCGGCGTCATCCCATACTTCCGCGATGCTCAGAACGTTCTCGTCTTCAAGATAGACGTGATGCTGCTGAGTTGGATGTTCCTAGCAGGCATCCAGGCCGCCCTCTACCGCGACATAAATAGCGTCTATGGCCTCGCGGGCTGGCAATAGCTTTTCATCATCTCAGCTCCAGTCACCTTCAGCCAGGGTCTAATTGCCTTCGTTACTATGCCTGACTCTCCTGCTAATACTCGGCCCCTTTATTCAACAGAGAACGAGAAACGACTCGCCCGGGAGCATATAGGTAATTCCGGTGTCAACACCTCCAAACGCATTCCCTCGTCTGTCCTGAAAGCCAAGCCACGCAAGCTTCTTGGGCACCAGTTACCTACTTTTACCTTTTTTCGTACGCGTTTGGGGCCAGGGCTCACCGCGCAAACTCATATTTTGTTCTTTATCTAGAAAGCATCATGGACCCCGCGGGCAACGGCGTGTACGACACATATCAAGTCAACATACTGCCACTCGGAGGCTATGCGCTGCAGATCGCCACCAACGTGGGCCTCAATTGGCTCTCCGACAAAAAGCACTGGCGCTGGCAAATCAGCGTCTTCTCTGCTGCGGCCCACAGGGTCTGCCTTGCTGTTTTGTGCGGCTGGCCTTCAGACCACAAAGTCATCCTGGCCTCCTATTTCTTGACGTACGGAACCCATGCAGGCAGTCCTTCGCTCATGGCTTGGATGGCCGAGATTCTACACAAAGAGCCCGAGGCCAGATCGATCATCGTTGCTATGACGGTTACGATCGTCTACAATGGATAAGCTACCATTCCTCTAAGAGCGTTCCGTGTCGCTGATGCCCCGAAATACCCAGTCGGCTTCCCGCTCACGACTGCTTTTACTGTCGCGACTATTTTGGTGCAGCTAGGCATGCTGTGGTGGGACAGGCGCCATCCCGAGATGGCACAGTATGGCTATGAGCCGGCTGTTGATTCGCATGGGCCATCAGATGAGGAGAATCCGAAGTTGGAAGACACGAAAGCAGTTACTGGTAAGGCTGGGTCCAAGATAAAACAGGTTGCTGGTAACAGGGAGATATGAGATGATCAATCACATTGCAGTTAACTTTCTTTTCACCGGACCCTTTCAAGTTTCTCCTGGTCCGCTCACTATCCGAAAAAGACATTAAAGAAATCTGGTGATGCGGATACATGTCTGCTTACTTCTTTCGATCATGGAACTCCTAACTCATTTTCGCGATGGCTCGGATGCATGACTTTCAAGCATGGGAAGCAAAGAGTGGGGATGCCAGACAGCCGAGGCAAAATTCTTTGGTGTGGCAAAACTTCTCAGAGGTCTGGCTAGATAAACGACATGTTCTCATGTACACCATTCAGTCTATTTGGTCCTTCAGTTGTCTAGGCCCCTTGGGCTACCAATCCTCGTAGAGGCCTCCCACCGAAGAAAAGAAGATTCCAATACCTTCTCCTTACCAATCCAATCAGAGACCCTTTCAGATTCATAATGTATGGGTCGGCAAGTCCACCCGTCATCAATGTGGCGTTAAATCATCTGATATTGTACGGAATTTCAATTGTGTTCTAGATCAAGGGGAGGTTGTGGTCGTCTGATATGCAAAGGCAAGCTGGCTATTGGAGGAGACATTTTCTCTCCCCAAAAGTACAGCTTGCAGCATCTGGGGCCTATAACAGTATGATGAATTACTAGAGTTTTGAACATCTGCATGCCGCCTTCACAAGAATGCCGGTCGCAAAACTGACGCTTGCAGCGGGCGCGAAGCTATCTACACGCATGACCATTGCCTCTGTGGGACGAAATCCTAGATGGCTGCCAAGAACGACGGCCAGTGAGTTTTTCATAAGACTCCGAGGAATTCCTGACTCTTGAAAGAGAACATGGCTCGAGCGTCGTCAGCCTAAGGACGAAAAGCCAGCTTTTACTGCTCGTGTGGCATTTACCGTTCATTTGGGACAAGGGGCGTAAGTGAAACAGGCTTTGAGGGGTAGGAAACACAAATCCCAATCCCGCGGAGTGGTTTCTACACAAGATTTGCAGTTCCTTCTGGCATTTGCGTGCCGGCGCCTCCTAATGCAAGGTTGTGCAAACAGGAGGGAATACCCTGGGCATTGAGGGGCAAGCCTTGCACGGAGGATCGCGGATCGGCTGGCCCATTGACTTTTACGACTTCGCTTCTCAAGCTGATAGGCTGAATACACGCAGTCCATGCCAACATCGGATTGTTGGATGGTGAAGAAGGGGCGGGAGATCTCAAGCTTCGAAACTTTGGCAGCTATCAGCTCCCTGTCAATAAAGCTCAAATTTGGAGAGCTTCGCGTCCTCTCTGAAGTTTCAGAAGCTTCGCTATCTTGGCTCTCGGAAAACGCGGGCGACCTCCGCTCAGTTGATGTGTTCATTTAGACGTCCTGGGCCGCTGGATTCCTCATCGCAGGTGTTGACGTGATGAAGCTTAGTTACTTACTGATTCCACTCTTCCTCATACCACAAGTACCATGAGACTGTCAACTATTCTCGTTTCCTCACTTGCGGTCGTGGCTCTTGCTATGCCCTTCGAGGATTGCAAGCCCGGGGCAGGAGACAAGCCGTCAAACTCCAGTGTTCGCAGGCCATCCGGGTCAAGCTGCCGGAAGCCGTCTAATGGACGAGGTAATGCCACGATAACGGTCAATGGGCGTCACCGCAATGTCCTTTACGTGACCAATTGGAGCATTTACGGTGCCGGCTATAATCCAGACAATATTCCTATCGATAAGATCACCCATGTGCTCTACGCATTTGCCGACATCCTGCCAAATGGGACTGTGTGAGTGTTTTGAATCTGAATGCGAAAGAGACCCCGTTGCAACGTGCTGATGGCATCAGCGTCTCCTCCGATACTTGGGCCGGCACCGGGAAACCGTTCTCTGGGGATAACCCATCCGAACCCGGCCACAACGCTTATGGCTTGGTCAAGCAGCTATACTTGAAGAAAATGGCCAACAGACAGTTGAAGGTTATCCTATCTATTGGGGGCTACAACTGGTCTCCGAATATGACGCCAGTCATCGCAGACCAAAAGCTCCGAGCCAACTTCGTAGCCTCTTCCGTCAAACTGGTTGCCGATCATGGCTTCGACGGGCTCGATCTTGACTATGAGTATCCCAACACCACCGAGAAAAGCAATAACACGGTAAAGCTGCTCTCTGAACTTCGCACCGGTCTGGATCGGTATTCCGCCAACTACGCCAATGGATATCACTTTAACTTGGGATTCGCCGCACCCGCCGGGCCTCAGAATTACGCCGCGTTGGATTTCAAGGGAATGGACAAGTCCTTGGACTTCTGGTCCCTCATGTGCTTTGATTTCGCAGCATCATGGGAGAACACTACTGGACACCAGTCCAACGTTTACAAAAGCAAGAAGAATCCACTCAGCACAAGAGCCAGCATCGATCAGGCCATCAAGGACTATGTCAAGGCTGGGATTCCGCCGACGAAGATTAACTTGGGCATGCCCCTTTACGGCAGGGCATTCAGTGCCACGAAGGGCATGGGAAAAGCTTATCTGGGCTTGCCCAATGGCACACTGGGCCAACCTGGGATATGGTCTTATAAAGATCTCCCACGCCCGGGGGCGAGGGTCATTTGGGATGGTGTCGTCAAGGCAACCTATTCTTACGACAACCGTACGCAACAGCTTGTATCCTACGACGATCTGAAGAGTGCGCTTTACAAGCAAGAGTACATCAAGGAAAAGAAGCTGGGAGGCGCCATGTTCTGGGAGGCTTCTGGCGACAAGATCGGCGATGAGAGCATTGTACGCAATATGGCCACATGGATGGGGAAAACGGAACACTCGAAGAATTTGATCTCCTATCCAGTCTCCCAGTATGACAACATTCGGAACAATATGCAAAGCAGAAACGCTACGAAGACTGGTTCCTCGTCTGGTCGGGAGAAAGGTCTCGCCTTCCGGTTGTATCTCTCGGGACATTAGGCTGCGATTTAATGGGAACAAACTTGGGGAAAAGATGATGGAAGAATTAGATTGGTGGGCCCCCAGGCGGGATTTCAATTCTCAGTATATACCTTTAAATAATAATGTCAGCCGCGCTGAACTTCTCAAATGCCTCCAACCACCCTGCAGTCGGGTCTCTTTCCTCTGTAAATCCCACAGAACGCAACCTGTCTAGGCTCAACTGCCGATCAAACGACAGCCAATAGCCCACGCTGTCGAGCTGTGAAGCTCCTGCGCCGACCCCGGCGGCTGCAGCCTTCGGCATACCGTTCTCCGCAAAGACATGCTTATACTTGTCCACGTATTGACCCGGCCTCAAGGCGTTGTCGTCACTAGTCGGTCCTATACCTTTCAGTCCGAACCAATCTGCGAGAGCCGGCCAGATGTGTCTGAAGTTTGTCGGCTTTTCGCTGTCAGCCATGTTAATGATTTGGGCACCACATGTTTGCGGATTGAGAGAAGCATGCACAGCGATACGTCCCAGAATGCGTGAGGAGACGGGGGTGAAGAGACTGTCGAAGCCTTGCTCATTGCCCGGAAAGGGAACTTCCACTTCGGCCCCCGGGGCTCTATGCCCTCCGTGGTTGTGGGCGTAGAGGGAAAGATACTGAGCCCAATGCAGAGCTAGCGACCATCCTGACCCGTTTGGTGTAAATCCAACGACGGCGTCTGGGCAGATTTCTGTCCACGTCCACTTCTTGCCTTTACTAGCCATAATGAGTATCTCTCTGAACCAAGGATAAGCAACGGTCTTGGCGTATTCCTCGGGAAGGCTATCTGCCATTGACTCCTTGAGTGGAGCCTGAAATGTTCCACCGGGAAGATAAATCCCATAGCCCTTTGATTATTAGCTGACTGAACAGGTTAAATGTGGCTGGTTCCTACTCTTGTTCCGCCTGGGTAGATGAAAGATTCAAGATCGGGGGACAGGGTGTTGATTGCATCAACAACGCGCTGCATCATGCCGCAGTTCGTCACTCGCTCCAGTATGTGATCCTCATTCACCTCTTTGAAAACTAAACGGGATAGGTTAACTATGCTTTTGGCCCCGCTAGATAGAACACTGACCGAAGTAGAACACGTGCGTGACGCCCTCTATGCCATGGACGCGATCTCTCAGTTCTTCACGTAATTCATCGGCAGTACGATTCAGTAGATCAACCCCAGGAACAATCTGTAATTCGGGTCGCTTTGGAGAGCTGTTGGGCCAGTAAAAGTCGGCCTCGGGCAACGGACGATTGATCACGGCAGTGACTTTGTCAAATGATCCTTCGGAGGGGTAGTTGGAGAGCAGCTGCTCTACAGTTGACCAGCCAACAAGGCCAGCAGCGCCGAAGATAATTGCGTGCCTTTCTTTTGACATCATGCGGATTCCATGGAGCTGTAAAGATGTCGACTGAGTTTATCGAGACACAGGGTGTTCTTGAAGTCGATGAGGGTATTTGAGGAGCACATCGGAAAGCTTCCGTCAGCGACCGCGTTATGTCCTCGGCGCTAATATTCGGCACTAACAATGAGACACGATGATTCATAGTGGAGACGCCACACTATTTCGTCAAGGCAAATTCAAACTAATAATACCGATGCGGCCTCATCCTCGAGAACTAGGAGAACTGCTAGGAGCTTTCACTTCTCGCCGCAACAGGGTAACCTTGGGCAACATGAGGCTCCATTGAGATATGCCTGATCTTTTTACTTATCCTGGTAACTGCACGATGGCTTAATTGTCTGACCGACTCACGGTTCGCATCCCGGCTCATCATCAGAGTCTACGGCCATCAAATGGAATTAATTGGTATATGAATCAACCAGTACCGCAGTAGTCAGCGTATTGCTTTGAGCTCGACCCTGGTTTACCCCACCACTGTTTCCTAATCAGCCTCAGAGCATTGAGAAGAACGACAAGCTTGGTTGACGTACCTTGGGAAGGGAACCTTCTTGCCCGAGCCTCCCGCGAAGGCAAAGGTCAAGATAAACATCATCACTTTGGCGCCAGCGTCCAGATCTCCTCCGACGACATAGTCGCACATGCCAAACCATGCAGGGTGACGCAAACGCATACAACATTGTTACCACAAACCGGTCGCGATCTGTGACCAGATCACAGACGTCGAGCTTGCACCAGCGACCGCTTGATTCTATGCCGCGTCAGCCCGGTCATGGCTCTTCCTTTCTATTCTGGGGAAATGCTCACAAAGGTCCATAATACAGAGAGATTTGAATTACGAGAGCTCCAGTGGCTGCCATCTCGGACGTATTCGCCCACACTTTTGAAGCTGTCAGACGTGGAAGGCTGTGCTTCTCTAGAGCGTCGGTATATAATATCGCCTTTTGCCCGAAGATGGCAGTTTAGTTGTAGACCTTACCAGTTTTTCTGTCGGATATGGCGGTTGACATAGTAGGAAACCTCTTCGCGCCCCATGGTCCGCCATCATAAAGACTGAAGCACATGATGTAATACAGCACGATTCCTAACCACGAGCTTGCTTGCTGCAGGAGCGAGAGAGACATGTATCGAGACGTGATACATTGCCAGTCGAGTGAGAAATCGAGGATCTCTTGGCCTTCTTTGATGAAATACCGCCGAGAATAGTCATCAGAACTTTAAGAGCGAGGGTACAGCCCTCATGGAAGCAGGATAAGGAATAGAAATGCCGTTCAGCCAAGGCCGGATGTAAGATGCGATGGGTTCTCAAATAAAGATGCCGATAGAGGTAAGCCCAAAATGCGAAGGCAGTCTTGCTTGTTGCCTCTTGGATCGCGGTGGAGGGTTTGATAGCTGGAGATCATGGGAAGGCATTGCCACCAGGCCATTTCACTGGCTAGATCGCGTAAGCAAGGTCAATAAGCTGGTTGAAGGTAGTGACCCTGTGCTGACGGTGGTCAAGAATTGACCGCGGGATACTAATGAGACCGTATCCAAATACTGAAGCAGAGAATACTGTTAAGATGGCTGTTGCAGCTCGTTCTCATGTGGAAGGCGCTTCTACAGTCTCTCTGCACTCAGGACTTGTAAGATGGCAGCACCATTCCCGCTTGATGTAGGCAATATGGAAGCGACGGCGTGTTCTTTCAGTCCAAAGTGGCCAGGGTTGATGAAGTGAACAACTGGGCCCAGCCTCTTTGCCTGCGAGGGCAGATACTTTTCGACGTGATGCCGGCGAGGCAGCACGACAGACCACGAGACGCCGATGGCATAGGCCATCAAACACAAGAACCTTTGAGTTTTGAGAGCGTTGGCGAGTGATCCATCTTGAAAAGCTTTTAATCATTGAAACTTACATAGAGGCGAAGGAAATGTGTACCAGCTTGTAGAAGTAGCTGAGTTAATCAGCGTCATGCCAATCGAAATGCACTGCAAGTCAGTACTTACATCTGGTTGATGCACGCTGCAAGAGCAGTCAGACCTATTGAAGCTTAACCTGGAGCAAAAGACCATGTCGATTTTGGTAGCTCTGCCTGATCTGATAATGAAGCAACGGAATGTGAATGCCTCATCGCCATCGTCCTGAGTCGAAGCAACGTATCTTGCCACATCATTGCGATCTCGGATAACCACGCCACCATTGACGAGCTTCCTTTCGTCATCTACCTCGTTTCGCTCGGTTTCCTTCAAGCCGTCATCGGACTTGTCCCACTTATTATCATCCGGTAGTCGAGTTATCCAGTTGCCGATGCACCGGCCGATGAGTCGGGGACTGCGGGCGTTTAGACATCATCGTCCACTGCCGCGGCAGAGATGACGGCAACCTTTGAATCCGTCATCCCTCTGGCCACGACGGTTCGTGGACAAAATCAACCGAGATATCGTCCAAAAGGTGGAATGAACCTTCAGGTGAACATGGTGGCTACATGCACATCTTCTCCGTTCTTTTTACTTGTCCTGCAAGGTTATCTTCGGAAGACATGTTGGGTGACCCGTGGTACTCTCTCATCACGTCAACGCACCAATCTCTGTTTGTGCTGGTCAAGCCGTTCGTGGCCCACGGGCTTAACGCGGCCAAGCATCTGGCCAGGGTAAAGACGTGGTATTTTTCGACACTGAGGTAAGGGCCTACCGACCTCGCGCGGGGTCTGGCCCGAGATGCAAGGTGAAGCAACATGGCATGCCGGGCGAACGCCGAACATGTGCCAACGTCCTAATGCCTAGTTGAGAAAACGACGGAACTTACCTGGAGTAGTAGAGATGCGATTTCGGAATGACGCTAGAAATGTAAACCCAGTCGCCATTGAGTTTCGACCCACCGACCTGGGTCGCCGTTTAAGTAGTCGAGACAGGGCTGAGGTTGCAGACGGACGCACGACTTGTCGCATAGCCGTTTGTCAGTCTCTTGCGACGATCCTCTGGGATATAATTAGAGTTCGGATTGAATTAGTCCTCCCTGACTGGAGTTGATTGATAACCCCAGTTGGTATTCACTGCAGTAACTAAACTTAGGCTTGACGGCGATCCGCCGATCATCCGTCTCGACGTGGCATGACTAAGTTCCAGACTTTCACCTCGCATGAATAACATGACAATTAATAGACCGCTCTCCGTCTTCTCTTCCCCCCAATTGGCACAATGGAAAAGTTTCCTGACTGGGTCGTCGAGATGCTAGACATGACATGACTGACAGAATCTGACAACTTCATTGCTTCTCAGCATGCGTATCGATAATCCATTGACAGTAGTCGAACGCCAAAAGACAGCATTCCTAATAATACCTCGCTCAATCTCTCGGCAACTGGAATTTTGCGGTAAGACCCCACCCCAAGCAACGAAATCTCCCCACAACCGATAACGCGATTTTCATGCATTTAGACCCTCACTATAATAATTATATTTTAATATATCGCTAAATATCTCTATCAATCTATAACGACGATATATGATTTTATACTTTCCTTATTATTAGAAGATTTGCTATCGATTAATACTACTTCTAACTTAATTGGATAGTTCTAAACCTCTTATTGCTTCTTCTGAATATCTTTGATAATTATAAATCGCTCGTTTAGTTTTAGCTTAACTTTTCCTCTTAGTTTTAGCTTATATTTTTTAACCTAGGCCTCGAGTATATAAATAATCTACTAGTTATTAGCTATAGCTATATTATTAAGGTCTAATCGCTTCCCGATTTTCTCTAGGAATAGGATATAGATAACTAGGTTAGGCTGGAGTTGCTATAACCTCGTTCTACCCCTTATATTATTATTAAATAACTATCTATATTATAGCAAATCAATAGAAGACTTCGGTATCTTTATAATATTATTCTCAGGGCCCTCTATAATATCTACTAGCTTCTCATGCTATATAAGGGCCCTCGGAACGTCGGTTGCTATAGGGGTATAGAAGTGTTACGACCCGTCATGCATGGATAACAGTCAACCGACCCACTCGGACGTCGGGCGGTTGGGATAGAATATTTATACTGCAGGATCACGGGAATAATAGGGACTTACTCGGAACAGAAGAACTATGGTATAAGCTACGTAATAATAAGATAAGACTAAGCGGATAGTATAGATTACTAAGCGCTTAGTAAGGGTTACTAAGCGCTTACTAGCGATTACTAAGCGCTTACTAATACCTAGTTAGCAATTAGTAATAAGGGAAAAGGAACTACTTAAGACTTATATATAGTATAACCCTAAACCCGGTTTATAGTTAGACTTTTATAGCTCTTTAGCAATTAACTTATAAATATCCTTATAAATACTCTTAGCTCACTTTTACTACGAATCGCTTATTAAGTCTAAGACTAATTACTTTAGTCTCTAAAAGTCCGATCTACTATAGCCTACGACCTATAACTTAGACCACAACCCTAGTATACTATTACTACGTTTCAATCCCTAACTTCTATTAGCAGACCCTACTATCAGATAGCTAACTATAATACTTTAATTGCTCCTATTTAGTAAGTTAACTATTAAAAACTACTAATAGTATAGATAAGAATATCTTCTTACGCCTCTGCTAAGTTACTTACTCCTAGAACCTCCTCTTCTTTATAATAACTAGTCCGAAACCTAGCTAAAGAACTTAAAAGAGCCCCTATAGCTATAGACTCCGATAATAAGGTAACCCTAAAGAAAGATACCTATAACTAACTCCGAGCTAGAATAAGAAAGGAGATAATAATACTACTAAAATCTAGACTATATATAATAAAACTACTATAGAACTCTAGAGCCTTAAGAGAATAATATAGCAACTAGTAAATAGCCCTTAATATATTGCAGACCTAGAAAACGAGGTTATCTATCTTAGAGGATAAAATAGCAATACTAATATCGAAGAACTCCAGGAAGAAGTTAGAACTTTACGCGCTACTGCTAATATTATCATAACCCCTACCAGAGGACGATAGAAGCTTAAGTGTCACACGCCTTTTGGTAATATAGTCGGCCATCACGTGGTATTCCACGTGACCACGGTTGGGCTCAACGCCTATCCTTTAAGTAGGAGACTTCTAGCAGATAAGCTTAGAAGGCTCGGCTATTATAGAATATATTATAATATACCTATAATTACCTATTTCACTATTTATTATTATTTATACTTATATTGCTCTTTTCCTTATTTCACTCGCAGTCTTAGCAACCCTTACTATAGCCCTAGGCTAGTAGGAAGACTATAATATCTAGTAATATAACCTATTCTTTTTTTCTTATCTAAGACCTCCCTTATACTATAAAAACTCGTAATGAGGTAGAGGACTCAGACTTAACCTTAAAACCCCCTCCTAAAAGCATTTATATACTAAAAGGAAGGAAGTTAAAGAAGTTAAAGAGATAGAGGTCTTAACTATTAACTTATATAGCTAATTATTTAAGTTTAATATTAAATTAGCATAGCAATCCCTCTCTTATAGAGGAATATTATAATATAGGAGATATAGCTAGAATTAGATATTATAACGAGGCTTATAAGCTCTATAGTTTCTAGCAGGCTTATAAGGACTATAACTTTACCCTTAGCCTTAGCGAATAATTTCGCAACTAGATAGCGAACTTCGCCTCTCTCGAATAGGATAATAACTATATACCCTATATAGATATTATTAATATAGGCTAGAAGGCGAAAGCTAATCTATGCTATTACTAGATACTTAAGCCTAATAACTATATAACTACGTTAATTAGCGTTATTAATATAATCGCAGCTATAAGGGATACTCTAGTAATAATAGCACTTTTTATACCTATATCTAGAGAAGAAAGCCTTTATAGAGCTAGCGAGAGGATTACCCTTCTGCCCCCGAGAGATAAAAGAGTTATAACTCCTATCTAGTCTAGCTAGTTAGATATTAAACCCCTAGGACCTCTTATTAAAGCAAGAGCTATAGCAAATAATATTTATAATAGGAGCAGAAAAAACCCCGAACTATAGGTTATAGCGCTAGAAGATACTATTATAGGACTATTAGAGCGAAAAATCTATAGAATACTATAAATTCTTTATAATATTACTATAGGTCTGCTGAAGTAGGATATATTAGCAGGGAGGACCTAGCTGCCTTAGTAGAATTTAGCGCTACTACTAATATTATTACTATTATCCTAGGGGCCCTACCTAGAGCTGCTATCCTAGGGTCTCGAGGCTTTACTCCTTTAAGTATTTAGCTAGCTCGAGGCTAATATTAGGGTGCTATAGCCTATAAGAACTCAATAGGAAGGTAGATTTGCCTAATAATATAATATTTTTTAGCTAGATACTAATAAGAAGTATAATATAGAGCCCGTCTTTTATAACTAGGATATTCTATATTATAAGGAGATAGATCTATAGATCTCTAGCCTAGATATTAAAACTACTAGCCTAGCTGTAGCTTTAGAGATTATATAGAATTAGAGCTCTCTATTGCGAGGGTAAGCACTTAGCTAGTAGGAATACTAACTTAGGCTAATTAAATAATAGAACTACCTCTACGTAGGATATTACGCCCTATGCGATACTATTAGGAGATATTTTATACTAACTTAATAAGAGTCTATCTAATAGATCGCTATATATAGGTTTACTATAGAAGACCTTAAGAAAGATAGAGATATTTATAACTTTACTTAAAACTATTTTAAATATAATAGAGCATAGATAGGATTAATATCTATAGTTAGCTAGCTATTAACGATCTTCTATAACGTAATTAACCTAGAGCTTTAGCAATTCCTAGATAAACTAATAGCTAGTAATACTCTCGAGGATTACCTTAATATAGCTAAGAAAAAACGCAAGGCAGTTTAGTATAAACTCTAGGCGCTAATTAGTATTAACTATATATTAGAAGAGTCCGATAACGTAATATAGACTAATAATAAAGGATAACGGACTAACCAAGACTTCTAACGGGATAATTATAATAATCTGCAACCCTAATAATATTATTAACCTTAGTAATGCTTCTAGCGCTCTAATAACTATTAAAACTAGAAAGATCGCTACCTATAGAACTAGCTATAGAGAAACACGGGTTTTTAACGTTATATAAAATACAATAGACTAGGCTAGACGGACTTAGATGCTTATTATATATAAGAGGATTATAACGATAACTATAATATTAATAACCTCGTCGATAGCAGCTATATCCTAATAGACGTATAGGAAGTCCCCTATGATTCAGCTGCCCTATTAGAGTAACTGCGCAAAGAAGAAATAGCAGGCTAGACGATAGATATTATAGTTATAGCGAGACGCCTACTAGTAATCTCCCTAACTACTTTAGTTCTAGACTTAGCTATATATTACGTTAATAATATAGTAAATTTCGCAGGTCTTATCGCAATTCCCCTAGTAAATAATGCATAGATATCACTTAAGAAAAACTAAATTATCGACGCCTAGGTAAAACTAGTAAAACGAATAATACTAGCTAAACGGATATATCTCCGCTTTAACGTAAAAAGCGATAATATAGCTAGCCTAGAGGAAGTCTATATCTATCACACGCCTTTTGGTGATATAATCGGCCATCACGTAGTATTCCACGTGACTACGGTTAGGCTCAACGCCTATCCTTTAAGTAGGAGACTTCTAGCAGATAAGCTTAGAAGGCTCGGCTATTATAGAATATATCACGATATACCTATAATTACCTATTATACTATTTATTATTATTCACGCTTATATTGCTCTTTTCCTTATTTTACTCGTAGTCTTAGTAACCCCTACTATAGCCCTAGGCTAGTAGGAAGACTATAATATCTAGTAGCACGACTTATTCCTTTTTTTCCTTATCTAAGACCTCCCTTATATTATAAAAACTTATAACGAGGTAGAGGACTCGGACTTAACCTCGAAACCCCCTCCTAAAAGCATTTATATACTAAAAAGAAGGAAGTTAAAGAAGTTAAAGAGATAGAGGTCTTAACTATCGACTTATATAGCTAACTATTCGAGTTTAATATTAAATTAGTATAGTAATCCCTCTCTTATAGAGGAATATTA
>JAOQIF010000637.1:24445-51815 GCA_026260285.1 Colletotrichum sansevieriae | reverse complement strand
CTACGGCAGCCTGCAGGACGCACTAGGTCAAAATTGAATTCTTTCCGCATTGGGTTAATAGGCCTACACCTAAGGGGAGGCTTTTTAAGGGTTCTGATTGGCTAATAATTACTAGGCGAGGTATTTGCGCGAGTCTAGAGCGAAAAGGGTAAGTACGGGCAGGGTAGGGCAGTTGCAGCCAGGGCAGTTGCAGCTAGGGCAGTTGCAGCCAGGGCAGTTGCAGCCAGGGCAGTTGCAGCCAGGGCAGTTAAGGCAGTTAGGGCAGTTAGGTGCAGGGCAGTTGTAGCCAGGGCAGGGCAGTTAGGGCAGTTAGGTAGGGTAGGCGCTATTTAGCGCTGTAAATATAGGGGGAAGACTACTACGGGTATAAGCTGGAAGTCAGACTTTAGCAGGGGCCTAGGGTTCACTTTTTATAGGTATAGGGGTATAGACCTCCTGCTTACCTAAAATTTCTAGCTATTAATAACACTTGAAAGCGGGACTGCTAGCTATATTGGGTAATTTCTACCCCTCATACCGTACACCTATTAATCAATTGAATTTTGACCTAGTGCGTCCTGCAGGCTGCCGTAATTAACCGCTCCAGTAACATGCAACATCATCACGGAAACGCTAACGACTTTAGGAAGTGAAACAACCGGGATAACCGGAGATCTGGCAGATGAGTCTTTCGAGGTTTCTTTCACTCGTATTCACGTCGTTGCATCTCCCGAAGTCAATAATTCCACCACTCAAGAATCAGGATCAAGCAGGGCAGCGATTTGAGTGTGATTTCTGGAACCTTGGAAAATGACGGCAGCGTTGGTGGGGGAAAAAACTAAAGCAATCGCTGCGTGCGAACGCGCGCGTTGGGCTTAAATACGTATACTATATTATTTACAGTCCCGAACTTAATAATATCGAACTAAATTATAAAAACCATGTGGGTAGGAGTGGTGCTATAAGTAAACTAGAAATAGGCCTGTAAATATAATAATGTAACTACTTGTATGTGACTGCTTCGTGCAGTGCCCTTATTCTGTGGCTCCGCGGGTTACAGTGTCGGCGCAACAGTGTGTCTTCCTCGGTTTAGACCACACGCAGGTTATTGTGACTTTGTGTGCTGCGTAATGCACAAGAGGTTAGTTGCCTATTCACACATGGTTCTCGAGGAGTCAGACGCCTGTGTCCGGGCTCCTCTTGTCACGCTTCTACTTTTTATCGCGTGGATTAGTGGCGAAGCCGCATCATCGTCGCCTTGAAATATACCGAAAATATTGACATTGAACTGCCGGTGGATTTGAACTACTTGCCTTTTTGCTGTGAATGGTATTTTATCACTCCACAGCTTTGGGTATTTCGCCAGAGGCTGCTTGTAGGCAGAAGGACACTCTCCCGATACAGTCACTCTTGCAGCCGCCAATCCAACCGGCCACGATGTGATTTCACGAGCCGTTTACACTTGCACAGTCCCGGCCAACAACGATGGCAGCGACGATTCCCCGGCCACTCTGGAAGCATTCAAGGAATGCCGCAAGAAATGCCGCAAGGGCCGCCGCATCGTGTTCTCTAACACAACCTATCACATCAATCGCATGATGACCACGACTGATCTTGAAGACACCTAGGTTCAGAATCACGGTACCTCCTGGTGTGCTCACCTCCAACTCGTTTATATCTCAAGCAAAAAGTCTCGTCTCCAGCAGCTGATTGAGAAAAGAAATTGGCAGTGGAGTAATGACACCGACTACTGGCTAAGCAACCCCCAAGCCACCGGATTCCAAAATGGCTCTGCAGCTTGGTTTCTCGGCGGTAAGAACGTCACCGCGGATGGCTTCGGATACAGAGCCTTGAACGGAAATGGACAAGTCTGGTACGTCTGTGATCTAGCTCTTGCTGTGATGAGCTCGAAAGATTAAGCAATAGTTCGCAATCTACGTACGACTCGGTCAAGGGCCAGTTGAACTATCCCGATCGACCCTATCATCTATGCCTCGGCAATCTGAAAGGCAACAGACATGACTTTTCGAAATCTTCGCATGGTGCAAAGCCAGATGTGGCCCATGAGAATCACGTGGTCCCAGAACGTGCTTTTTGATGGCATCTACATCAACAGCACTACGTCCAACGGCTATCCCGCGAGGAACACCGACGGGGCGGACACTATCAATTCGGACCGCATCACGTTCCGCAACATGTACATCCGGAACAGCGACGACGCCATTGCTATCAAGTCTTGTACCCGCCGGGGGTGTTGGATGTAAGTATTCCTACTACTGCTTTCCCGATACAACCAAGTTCGGAAGCTCTGGCCTCGTATCTAACGTATCTCGCTCACCAGATCTTCGGAACGCCAGTAAGTTCGCAATGCGACAGTCTACCTCGAAAGTAGCTGACATGCCACACCACAAGCTCTGACGGATTTCAATATGACCCAAATACAGCAATCCCCTTCGTGATAGGCCGGTGCACGAACTACAGCGGCACGACTGGGGATTGTGAGAGTAGCACCTTCAAGATCTCGGACATGACGTTTCGGAGTCGGACCCGGGTTGGTGCTTCGAGTTATGTCGCGGACATGAACTGCAGCCAAGCTGCTGGAGGCTATGACGACATCATGATTGGCGACATAGGCCTCAAAGATACTACAGCTGGCGAAGCCGTAGCGAAGTACCGATGTAGAGGTGTAGAAATGTCGAGTCTGTCCATGGCTTCGTTTGCTCGTAAAGCAGCAGTGTAAAACGCAATAAATCAGAACTGGGGTACATCAGAGGTTTCTCAGGCATTTCTAGTAGCAACTGGCTGTCCAAACAGAGATTGCGCTTTTTGAGGGAATACGCAGTGAAATTCTTTCGCTCAGCATCAATCCTTCAGTGCAGAGATACATTATGCACATCAAAAAAACTCGTCAGCGCGTAACTGTCTTTCCTGGAACCGATTTTTCTTCGGTTTCGTTGATGCGGGGTACTTGCTTGGGCACTTCAAAGCCCGACACCTTTGTCTTCACTTTCCATCAGTCGGCTTGTCAGAGTAACAAGAGTTCGGGGTTTATCGGTGCTCTGGAAGAAGAAACTTGAGAAGTTGTCCGAATCCCCGGCTCCGAAACTTGTATCCCTACCAGAAAGCTCAGACGTCATGACCGAAATTGATGTTCGCCTGAGTAATATGGAGAGCAGGCAACCCAGTGGCGAGGCGTCCACGACAAAGAATTGGCGCTTCGGCAAGCTGAGCTGCGAGGCATCCAAAGCTACAGCAAGGCGACTCTCACGCGGCTATCCTAAGCTGAGGCAAGACAGACGCGCTGTGCGAGCACACGCGGCGCTGCTCGAATGGGTGATATAATTGGAGCGAATGCCCTGGGACATGTTCGTTTTCAACCACACCGAAGCTTCGTTGCCAGCCTCTCTGAGTACGACATCAGACAAGGCGGGCGGCGCGCTCATCATGAGCCATCCACGCTTTCTGGTAGGCCAGTTCGCTGCGTTACACTGGGTAACACAACGTGTTGAACCACTACCTGCAACCAGCTGCCTGGTTTGGAGGGTTTCCCAGCTGGTCAGGCGACTGAAGTTGCGGCTCTTCATGTCCGAATGAGAACACTTCGGATTCTCCTGATCAGCGGCTCAGTCGGTAAGGTCAGTGGCTCCTGAATGTCGCCGAGAGAACTCTGTGGCTCATGATTTTTTCCATTTATTGGGAGCCATGGTCTGGATGCCTGGCTTTGGCATTCTGCCTTACAGCCCATTCAGAATTCGTAACCGCCCACCGGCCGGGCGTATCTGAACATCATGGCGGAATCCATCATCCCCTCGTACCGGATCACGAAAGAGGTCCTCGAGAGGTGGCTCGGCGAGAAGTACGGTGCCAGTCAAATCAAAGTAACGGTAGCGCCCCTGAGAGAGAAATCGCTTTCTGGAGTACGGTCTGACATCATTCACATAATAGCCGAAAGACGGCGAATATGTTGTCGAGGCACCCGAAACCATCAGCGCGGTAGGTGCTTATTTTGGTGGACCTTTCCTGCGATGCTGATAATCTTGAATCCTGACGCATTTCTCAGGGTGATGTGAAGCATTTAAAGAACGCCACCTAAAGGCATTATTATCTAGAAGGCCAAGGGGGCGATGCGATGTGGAGGAGCGATGGCTGGGCGACACATAGCAAGGCTCAAGTCACACAATGTGCTGATAGGGAACCACTAATGGAAAGCCCAAGGCATCAATAAGTTAAGCAAGGTTACACTGCCGAAATCGAGGTAGCCACCTACCCCCATCCAGGACGGGAATTCGCCTGCGAGTAGTTCCGCAGAGAGGGGAGTTTTGGAGCCTTGTCTACGGTCAACTACTCTTCATAAACAACTCGTTCTTCACCAGAAAATTACTTTTGCATCTTTGAATTTAGCCAGATTTTACGTCGTTACGGAGTGACAAGTGGACTTCCAACTTGCAAGCCATCATCTATTTTATAGTTCCCCCGCCTCATTGTTGCCGGCTGTATGCAGCACACCTAGCGTCATGCAGGACCCCGGGACTCGTGATCAGTCTTCCCAAGCAGGCAGCGAGCTGGAACACTATACCATCCCCAATTCGAACGAAAGAGAGCCCCTCGAGATTCTTGGGGCGCAAAGACTTTGGAGGATTCTTGACGCCAAAAAGGAGGTTCTTTTCAACGAACCTGAGGCCAATGTCGACATCCTGGAGACAGGCAGTTGCAATGGTAAACGGAGCCAAAGCTTTGTTTTAGTGTTTGTGTCTAACTGAGTACGATCAGAAATCCCGCAAGACGGGAATACAAAGTCAATCTCCGAGCTCGATACGGTTCGGAAACTTTTCCACCCGTCGCAGACGAACCCCTGCATTCGCCATGTGTGAGGGCTTATCCGTGCTGCACACAACGCAGCAGACGTTATTCTGACTTGCTGCAGTTTCATCAAGTCTGATGACTCAAGATCACCATTGAATTGCTCATTGAAGATATTCAAGGCTATTTGCGCGCATCAGCAAATCGAGCCTTCCTTTCTCGAGTCGGTTTTTTCTTTTGGATATCAGCCTTATCCCATCGATTGCTGTCTCGCTCAGTTCCGGTCAAGGACTCCGTCTAAAATCAAGGACTCCAATGCTGCATCAAACCCAAAATCGACTGGATTTAGCCAACAGATTCACATGTCGTATCTCCTCCGCTCTGTTGAACGCTCAGGGCCAACGGGTATCGAGGGTTGGCAGATCAGACAAGCTGCGAATTACCATTCGTTTGATATCGAGACTGGTCGCTCTTTCTGGCTGACAATAAAAGCAAACGACAAGCTTGAGAAACTCATCAAAGACTCTGCGTCTCATCTGAGGATACCACGCCAAGAGAATGTCACCAATGCCAACATTTCGGCTTGTCTTAAAGCATCGCTATCTACTCACTTGCTGTATCTTTCTTGGTGTGATGACGGTTGGCGTGATTTTATCAACGATTTCGAGGACTCCGTGCGTACCCTAGCGCTCCCTGCCAAGAGTGCCCTCGTCGATGACCACATAGACAACGATGCAGCTGCGCACGAAGTTTGGCCTGGAGCGCTACGGCAACAGCATAGAGAGAGAACCATGTCGCATCACATATCCAGGGACAACAACGA
Source organism: Colletotrichum sansevieriae (assembly GCA_026260285.1). Lineage (NCBI taxonomy): Eukaryota > Fungi > Ascomycota > Sordariomycetes > Glomerellales > Glomerellaceae > Colletotrichum > Colletotrichum sansevieriae. The sequence goes on along the minus strand of JAOQIF010000637.1, from coordinate 46,213 downwards.
GATCAACAACGGAATTACCAACAAGAAATGTTCCATTACACTGACCAAACGGCTAATCTCCTTATGTCGCGAATTCATCGGAAGATTTAACCCGGCTGAGCCAGATGAAGAACAGGGGATTCCTATGACCAAAGGGCTACCGCGTCCGTCAGGGATCGACCCTTCCGGTTTTCTAGATAGACTACGCGTCAAGGACATCCAGACTCTCTACAGTCGCCTGGAGCTTATGCAGAAGTCACTCCTGGTCCTGGAGCTGAACAATGGGGTAATGCGCGACATTCACTCCTGCTACAATAAGCTGAGGAAGAGCGAGTTGAAGGGCCCGGCTTATGATGGAGTAATCAGCGGCTTTCTTAGCAAATTGATATCGATCACGAGGAACCTTCAGACGAGGCGCTCGCAGTTGGCTTCTTTATCGGCACAGCTTAGCCAAAATATCCAGTTGGTAAGGTCGTCAGCCTTCATCCTACGATGAATACCACTAAGAAGCGAAGTATGAACTTGTCCTACAACAACGCTCAAACCAGATCAGCATGGTTTTCGCAGATACGGCACATGAAGCGGCGAGGCAGATGAATATGGTCGCAGACAAGACGTCCAGGGAGACAGCTTCCATGCACGTCATCACCGTCGTGGCTCTGATATTCCTCCCCGCCACTTTTGTTGCGGTAAGAGAGGGTTGCCCTCACCTCCGCAGCCTACTTTGAGCTTATGGCACTCTCAGACCTTCTTCCAAAGCGGAGTGTTGCTCCGGGACGACGGAACAGGCAGCTTCAGCTTCAAAGGCGAGAATTTCCGACTTTTCAGTGCGGTGTGCGGCCCTTTAACGACAATGACTATGGGAGTCTGGCTTATCGTGTTTTTGAAACTGAAGTTGAGGGCGAAGAGGCAGGCTCGAAATACAATTCACGGGACCTCTCAATTAAAAGAAATGCCTGAGATGTTCGAATGAGATCTGGGCACAGGGGTGAATTCGGCAACAGGTGATTACCTTGACTGGCTGACTGTTTTTTTTTGGGGGGGGGGTCATTTGTTCCCAATTTCCGATTCGTTAATATGTGTCCCTTGCTTGTGGAAGTAGAAATGGAAAATTGCTGCCCGTCTGCCTTTTCAGCAGCGTGGTTCGCCTGCTCGAACATGAGCAGTCACGTATATTTATATTTTGCCTGCGGGCCCCCCCCCCCCCAAACAACGATGTGACGGCGCCTGCGTGAGGTTCCAAACCATCCTTTCCAATAGCACCGCTCCAGGCGACAATTCGGGAAGGCTGAGCGTGGTTTACTTGATGCGCAGCGCTAATCAGCCCTGCAAACCACAAGCTCGCAGGCATCTGTGTGGTCTGCAAGGCGACTTTCATGCCCAACGTGGCGTGGCCACTTGCTATTCAGCGGTTGCATGCGACACAGACACGCCCTCCAAAAATTACCTGTGCCAAGTCCTCTATGTTTTGTTTAAACATTTTTGTAATACGTCCAACTGGGCCGCGGTTGTTCAAGGCCGGCTGTTGGGCATGCACTTAATGGCCACCCGCACCCACCCCATAAGCCAACCAACGTCACAGAGTATCCAGACATATGAAGCGGACATTCACCATACATCTGATCATCTTCATGAACGCGGCACGAGATTTGATCGCTTTACAAACACCATTTATACACCATTCTCTTTCAACAGTCGGCAACACTCGTTGCGCAATCTGAAATCTTGTACACGGTGGAGAGGCAAGAGCGAAATGCCCGAAGACTATCTCATCACCGAATTTCGACAATATTTGGAGCATTACATCGAAAAACACCAGTGCTATGGTCTCGATGGATACGGCGAAAAACAACCATTCGTCCCTCGCTCGGCCATCTTAGCCTTCTGGACTCCAGAGAAGATCACCAGCGTTCGATGTTACGACCAGTTCATACCGGAGAACTCCGACGACATCTTCGAACATTACATTGTGGTCTTCTCCATCATCGTTCTGACTTCTGGGCCCGAGAATATCGGCCTGTTCTTCCAAAACGAGTATTCAGATGAACGTCTCCCACTTCTCTCGATACCAGAGGCACATCTCGAGTCAGAATATTACCACGTCTTCTCGAGTTTCAGCAATCTCCAATGGAAGTTCTGTCCCATGTCTTTCGACACGAAGCTACGGCCTAAGCCATGTAGGAAGAACATATCACCAAATCTCATACTCCCAATCGTGAGGAAAGAAAAGATCAATCCACACGCAGATGAAACACAAGACACTGCTGTCCTGTACAAAGTGAAGTTGCATCCCCATGGCACTGACCTTTCCAAGCCTGTAAGTGATAAATGCTCAGTCTCACTCATGCTCACAAATGCTTATTGTCAACTTGGAAGGTCGTTTTCAAAGAATACTGCTAGGGCGATACGGAATCTCAGAGACTTTACGACAATGAATGGACCATATACTCACACCTAAAGGAAGTCTCATCCCGTCACATTGTGAAGTATTACGGCTCCTTTGAATGTCTAGGGCGGCGAACGATAGTCTTGGAATATGCCCCTGGAGGTACACTTCAGTCCTTCTTCAAACAGCGCAGACCACCTCAGATGGACTGGCAGCGCTCGCAATTGCTGCTGAATCTGTTTTCTCTCCTCGAAGGTCTTGTAGCCATCGACGGCCTCGAGCGGCATCACAAGCATTCGGCGCGTACATGGCACTTGAGAGGGTTTGTCGATCCTCTCAGTTTCCCGTTTGTGACATCAAGCTGACTGTTTATGCAGAACGCATCAAGATCTTCGCCCGCAAAACATTCTGATCTTTGGCACTACTTCCGACGACGATTACAATGTGCCATTCAAACTTGCCGACATGGGTACGGCCCATATACGGAAGATGAAGACAGAAGGTATCGACAGGCGCGCCGTTGATCAATACGGAAATGGAATGTACAGTAGGTATAGCCGATTGTTAACTTTCTCGAAATTCATCCGGTTCAAGCTGACTAGAACAACTCAGGCGCACCCGAAGCTTGGCGTGACCGCGATCTTGTTACCAATATCAGTCACAAAAGCGATGTGTGGTCACTCGGTGGAATCCTAAGCGAGGCCCTGATTTGGTCGGTCGGGGGCGAGAGCGAACGCCAAAGATACCAGGCTGAGCGTATTGAGAGTACCCTGAGAACCAGATTGAAGGGGGGCTTCCACGAAAGTGCCTTTCATGACGGCGACGCTCTTCTCGGCGTTGTCAAGGATTGGCATATGCGGGTTATCTCGACTCTTGGGAGTGCCCAGGCGCTGAGCAATGTCGTTCTTGGCAGCATGCTTGTTGCCGACCCTGAGCGGAGAGAAGCTGCGGCTTCGGTATTGCAGAAATGGCAGGGAGAATTCCGCTCTTTGGACACTGGTTTCATGGCTCGGAACTTCACGCCACACGGGTTTAGAGAGTGGCCAGTTCCCCACCCATCAACGACGAGACATTCGGCTTTGGACGACACTCAGCAGACATTGACGCGATGCTCAAGCCACTGGCCACTCGAGACATACGCCGGACGCTTGCTACCTTCTCCTACTCTCGCCCCGCCAGTAACAAGCTTGCAGGGGTTGAGAGAATTTACGCCAGAAGCTAATGAGAGACGCGCAAGTTCTGGATCCAGGATGCGTCATGACCCAACCAACTATTCTCCGATTCACCCACTCGATGATCTCATTACCGCCAATTCGAAGAGAGAAGCGCCGTATTCATTTTCCTCGACTTATGGACAGCATGAGCAGATGGGATTCGGAATCCCGCCACGTCCAGCCGATAACACTTTCCCCACGGCTTTTGCTCGTGTTCAGGAAGACTTCCAGCACTTCGCACCGCAAGGTGTAAAGACAGAGCACCTAAATAACGACATCTCCTCGCTATTCAAGAGGCAAAACGCGTTTCACCAAGAGATGATCCGACGAGAAACTCAAGGAGTTGGCTTTTCGACCGGTACAGGCGCTGAGGGAATCCGCCATTCAGCATACCTAGCCAGCAGAAGAGATCATGAACCCAGTGAACTCCCAAGCCAGAGAAACCCGTACTTGGAGTTTGGGAGAGAACATGGTGAAGCGCTGAAGCAAGCTTCTAGAGTGAGACCTACCACCATTGATATGGTGTGGTCGAAATGTTTTGGTAGGAAAAAGGGGGGCTTGGGAAGCAAGGTGAAGCGGTTGTGGGAGGGCGAGGATATTTTGAAGTTATTTCCGGCCTTGGATACAGTTCTGAGCAGACTCCGAGGCAACGAAGGTCGAAATCAGGTATTCCAGGTGGGGGTTTAGCCGGGCCCGCCCAGAAATCGCTGACTGCGTGGTACAGATTTTCATCCTTGATGACTCGGTTTCCATGTTGCATTACAGGGGTCAGTTGGCCAAGACTTGCAGAGTCCTCGGCAAACTACTAAAGGTCGGCCAAGTCGACCCGGATAAGGAATTCGAGCTTTACTTTGCATCGACTCACAAGCGTATGAGAGCCAAGAACAGCACGACACTCCAGGCCGCGCTGGAAAAGCACTACTTTACAAGTTCCCGTTGCGAGATGCATGCCGTCCTCGACGAAGCAGTAACAAAAGTCATGAAGGACGATCAACCAGTCAGCATCTACGTCTTGACAAACGGCCACTGGGGAAACGTCCAAACCCCTGAGAGAACTTGCAACGTCGAACGCCCAATAAGACGGCTCGCAACGCATATGACGAACGGTCAAAAGCAGGACAACTGGGCGATGATCCAGTTCCTTCGCTTTTCTGGGGACCCGGGCGATCCGGCCGACGGCTGTGGCAAGGCGCGGATGAAGTACCTGGCCAATAATCTTAAGGCTGATCTTGGACTGGAAGTGTAAGTCTCTCTCCGTGGGTTGGTTTGACGAAGAGCACCTCGGCTGAAACTTCGCATTAGTGACATTGTCGATACTCGCAGGGTGGATGGAGATTTAAGACGCATTTTGCTAGGAGCGTCCTCTAGCAAGCAGACGAATCAGAACCAGACTCGGACTGAGCATTGACAAAGGCGAGGCGTTCAGGCACAAACAAAAGCTGAAACGTAGTACGTTTATGTTGCGCTCAACCGGGTATTGGTCAATAATTTCTGTGGCTTACCTAAATGGTTCCTGCTGCCTCAAGCTCATGCAGGTCCGGGAATCGTTCCGCCCAGATGGACCCACATCAGCTTGCGCCATCGGGGTTTCAGACGCTTCACATCCATCTGTTAGCACTTTACCCAGCCACCTCCATATCCCGCCATCATAGCAGGTACTCTCTTAACGAGTACCCCGAGGGATCATCGCTGACGTAGCGGGTTTCCAGGTTAGCTACCTACAACTTCCCGTTGCTATCTTCAGGCACCCGTGCCCGTGACTCGCCAACGGTAGCATTCCGATTCCCAACGAGGTCCGGTGGCAACTAGGTATCTCTGGCTCCCGACCTCACTTCTGTTCCCCCAAATCACTCACCCGGCAAACAAATCATCATGGCTCGGAATCCATCATCAGCAATGCTCCTATCCGCGGCCGCGGCCGCGGCCCTCTGCTGGCAAACGGCGTCGGCCGCCCAGCCCGGAGCGGCCCCGGCCATCGCCGCCCCGATGCGCGACCTAGCCTGGGGCCAGCTCAACTTCCTCCACACGACCGACACCCACGGCTGGCACGGCGGCCACCTCCTCGAGCCCCAATACTCGGCCGACTGGGGCGACTACGTCTCCTTCGCCTCCCACATGCGCCGCAAGGCCGACGAGCAGGGCGTCGATTTGCTGCTCGTCGACACGGGCGACCGCGTCGAGGGAAACGGGCTCTACGACTCCTCCAGCCCCAAGGGCCTGTTCACGTACGACATCTTCCGCGAGCAGACCGTCGACCTGATCTGCACGGGCAACCACGAGCTGTACATGGCCGACGCCGCGCAGCGCGAACACGACATCATGGTACCGAATTACAAGGAGAACTACATTGCGTCGAATTTAGACTACGTAGATCCCAAGACGGGCGAGAGGGTGCCGCAAGCTCAGCGTTTCCGCCGATTCAAGACCAAGAACCAGGGCTTGGACGTCATCGCTCTGGGCTTCTTGTTCGACTTCACCGGCAACGCGAACAACACGGTGGTCCAACCAGTCGAGGACACGCTGAAGGAGGAATGGTTCAAGAAGCTGATCAGCGAGGAGAAGCCGGACCTCTTCGTCGTGATCGGGCATGTCGGTCTGCGCATGCCGGAGTTCAAGAAGATTTACACCGCCATGCGCAAGGAGAACTGGAACGCGCCGATCGCCTTCTTCGGCGGCCACGCTCATGTCCGTGACGCCCTCGCCTTCGACAAGGATTCCTTTGCGATGGCGAGCGGGAGATACTTCGAGACGATTGGGTGGATGTCGATCGACAACATCAAGAAGGCAAAGTCCGCGGACGAGGTCTCGACCGAGGCCGTTTCGTGGTCGAGGAAGTACATCGACAACAACCTGTTCGGTCTGCACCACCACACCGGCCTCAACGAGACGACCTTCCCGACCGAGCACGGAAAGAACGTGACCAAGATGATCGCCAAGGCCCGCAAGGCACTCGACCTGGATTTCAAGTACGGCTGCGCGCCGAAGGATCTGTGGATGAACCGCGCCGAGTACCCCAGCCACAACAGCATCTACACCTGGCTCGAGAAGGAGGTGCTCCCGGACGTGATCCACAACAAGGACAGGAAGGACATCCCTCGCCTGGCGATTCTCAATACGGGTGGTATCCGCTTCGACATCTTCAAGGGGGCCTTCACCAAGGACAGCACTTTCATCGTGTCTCCCTTCACCAGCACCTTCCAATACATCCCCGACGTCCCTTACGGCGTGGCGAAAAGGGTTCTCGACCTCCTCAACTCGGCCGGGAAGATCTTCGAGGCGACCCACGACGCGCGCTTCATGAGCATTCCGGAAATGATGTACCCCAAGGACGACATCCTGACGGCCAAGGCCCAGACTGAGGATGAGGGCAAGTCCCGCCGCCTGGAGCTCCGTTCCGACCAGCACAGACTGGCAGACGAGGACAAGTCCAAGCCAGATCTCGTCAGCGGATACACCACCAAGGACGACATCGGCACTGACGGTGACGACGCGGAACACTCCCCCATTACCTTCTACCCTGTTCCCAATTGCATCCAGACCCCGATCGACTTTCCCAAGGAGGGCGAGCCGGAAAAGGTCGATCTCGTCTTCGTCGACTTCATCCTGCAGTGGGTCATCGTCGCCCTGAAGTTCAGCGGGGGCGACTACAGCGACAAGGACGTACTGCCGTACTCCGACGAGACCCTCACATACAAGATGGGCGAGTGGATCAAGGAGAACTGGAAGGGCGACTGCTGAAAGAGAGGACAAGATCAATACATTCACACAAGATTCTCGAAATACTGGCTCAGATTGGCATTTTTATAGATTATTGTCTGGCCTCGGGTAAATGAATTACGGCAGGAATTTTTATTGGATCAGTCCGGGACCCTTGTTTTCTTTTTCTTCTTGATCGGGTCAGACATACATCATACTTTTATCTAGATCAAACGGACATCGGCTTAGGGATATCGGACACATGGGACGGTACGGGTATGGGATGGGATAGGATGGGACAGGAATCGATGATGCGAGCGTCAGGCACATAGACCGGAAAAGACGGTAGACTGCAAATAGCAAACAAGATAATGTCAGCTTCATATGGCGGCTCCGAACGGGTGCCAAGCCCTCTTGAAAGTACTTTCTCCCGCTCTTGGTCGGCATCTGAGCCGCCGCGTCTATCTTCCGTTTGTCAGTGTCACTCACCCACCTGAAGGAGTCAGTCTCGTATCGGTCCTGCGGACGGGCAATACTCGGGTCCAAGCAACCGGCAACCGGCCGAGCTGGCGTCTTCCGTTGCGTCTCCTTTTTCTTCGTATTCGCGCCAGACTCGTGGCGCACGGCAGAGGTCGAAGGATAAGCTAGCCGTGCCATGGAGAATTCGCTGCATGAATTTTCACAGGTGTAGAATGGAAAACGACTGAACGTACATGGTAGTAGTCGAATAGCGCGGGTCGGATTTTGGCGTGGATATCGAGGCGGCGACGTTATTGACAAGCTGTCAGCTGAAGGTGCATCAGCCAGCGTGGACACAGGACCGACCAGTCAGTTCTTCACGACAGCCTCCCAAGGGGGGAAGGGGTTTTTTTCTTTTTTTTTTTTTTTTTTTTTTTTTTTTTTTTTTTTTTTTGAAACGCTGCCTCCTTTCTCGCATCTGAGTCGTCCCTTTCTCTTTGGCCCAGATAACGGTGAGGAGGTGAAGAGATGGTTGGTTTGAAGATTGTTTGCCCTTGCCAGATTATTGAGCAGGAGCAGAAGAGCTGTCTCACCCTTGCGGAATCCAGCCGCGCGGAAAGAGAAGTGGGCGATCCGGTGGAGAGTTTATTTCTCTCTCCTTAGACTTCTGGGGCATGGTCAGCACCTATAACCGGTTCCCCAAGCGGTTCCCCTACTCGACCGACAGAATAAGTTAGTGTGACACCGCGGCTTCTGGACACTTGAAGAGGACATGAGTTGAGAAGCGTATGCTGAAGATCTCAATCGCGGTTTGGACGCGTGTTGACGTCGTCCGCTCCACTCGCACGGGGGATGCTGATTTCAACGGTCATGACATTTCCATGTCGATATCGAATGTTCAGGATGCATTGTCGGTTGCTTGCGGTCAGGGGTTTCCATCGACTCCATATTGGCATGGCAAGGCAATTCGCTGGTTGTTCTGAGACTTTCAAAGGCCACTCAGTATATTCAGATAGCGTAGCCAGTCCAGGAAAAACCCCTATTACCCTCCATAGTCGGCGGTACGTACCGTTCGCCACGCGTCTTCAGTTGGTAGGTGCCTGCTTTTCTTTTGTATCGGTGTCCTGGCTGAACTTTGAAGGCCCCCCTTGCCTGTTTCCCAAGCCGGCACTAGCAAGAATCCAGCGTAAATCGGTGGAAGTGTAAGGTAGGCAATTAATGTATCCTTCAGTTCACCGAGGCCTGCAGGAACAAGCAGATACGGCAATGAACTCGACGTCCGTTGCGAATGACTAGCGAGCCTGGTTGAACAGTAACACTGCGGGAAACTCAAAAGGAGATGAGTTCGAATGATATGGGTTAAACTTATGTGAGAAAGTGTAATTACCCCCATGTGGCTGAACATGGCTGCCAAAAAAGGCACCAGAAGGAGATGAGGTCGAACTTCGCGGTAGCGGGTATGAACTGGCAATACCCTTGATCCTGGCATCCCATTCAGGTGGTATTTTCCGGGGATGGCCTTACCAGTTCCACGCTGGGTTATCGCCGTCGTCACGAGGTCATTTCGAACCTCCTCCGCCCAAGGTCGTTGCACGAGGCTTTGCAGCTCTCTATTTTTTTTTTTCTTCAGGGGGGTCCTTGATTTCCTCGTCGTCTCGTTGGCTCCCTTTGCAGGCTATATTTCGAACGTTGTCATAACTCTGAGCCCGGCCGCAAGCTCCTTGCAGGTGCAGCAAAAGGATTCGTTTTCCCCCTCCCCTTCGGCAGGGGCTGTCCTTCCCCCTTCGCGGGGTACGTGTTATTACAAGTATACATTTCGGAGAAACTTCGCGCTGCTAACCTGGCTTCTTTTATACCCTATGCGCCTATACTTATCTACCCCCCTTTTTACTCCCTTATTAATAATTATCCTCTATATTAAGGGTAGTAATTACTATATTAACTTATATAAAGGCTTATTAATTAATAAACCCTAGGAATATTAAGTTAATAATTATTATAATCTTAAAGTACTTAGAATACTTCTTAATAGTAATATTTAATTTTCTCTTAATTATTAAGAGGCCTCATCTTAAGCATTTTATATTTTTTTCTTAAACTTACTCTTATAAAACTTAAGATAAGGGGAATTACTTTTAAGCTTTAGGATTTAAATTATAAAAGAATATAATATTACTTAATACTCTTTCTAAGTTATCTTAAGTAGCTTATTATTAATAAGCTAGTTAATATATGTTGGAAGCCCAGTCGGCGGTTCGTTGCCGACCCGACCGGCGCCACGTCGGGCCGATCGGACCCACCTATTGCGCTGATTCAACCAATAGGAGGGCTAGGACCCTATATACAAGGACTGCCTATATAGCTATTATAACTACTAAACTTACGATAGATAGATATTATAAATAACTATAGTATTATAGAAGAACCCTATCTTTCTAGTACTATTACCTACGTAGGATAGTTATTCTAATACTAATTAGTAGTTAACTTAACTATTATAACTACTCGAGTTACTATAGATTAGCAAGGTTTATTACTACCTATAGTAGAAGAGACGTCTCCGCTACTAATATTACTGCTACTAGCAGAGGGATTAAAGCAACCGTTACGGGCTACTATAATAACTATTTAATAATATCTAGGCTGCTTTGCGCCTATATATAACGACCGGTTGAGTAAACGACTATAGCGATAACGTCCAGGCTGCTTTGCGCCTATATATAACAACCTCGACGCGAAAAGCTATAATATTATAAAAAATAACGCATACCATACCCCCCCTACTTCTACTACTCTATTCACGATAGCTACCCCAACTACTAAGCCGGGTAGCAACCCCCCTCCTCCTCTTCCTACTACCTATAATAGATCTATCTGAGGATCTATCTCTAGTAATATCCCTATCCCTACCTAGCTTAAGGGTATTATCCAGCCTGACCTATAGGGTAAGGTCTTCGAGATCGATAAGGAAAGCGATAATATTCCTAATATATCCGTTAAATAGGTAAATATATAGATAAGCTATTAACTTGAGGTTTATAAGATCGATAAGAATACTAGCTAAGCCTTCTAGCGCGAGTTCTTATACGACTTTATTAGCTAGACTGCTAAACTATTTAGCAAAACTAACTAGAAGCTTAGGAAGGCTCTCAAAGACTATATTATTAGCTATAGAGTATAGGTTAACCTAGTAGCTAGAATAATCTCTATTAGGCTTATTAAAGCTATAACTAGACCGAAGTTCTATTACTAGAGCTAAGCCTAGTTAGATACCTATATAGACGACTTCTTATAATACCTCGCTAATAACCTAATATTTATTCGCGAGATATTAGTACTAGTTATGCTTATACGCCTACCCTATCTCATAAGGCCCGACGAGAACCTCGCCTAAGCTAGCAATATCCACGACTTCCGCGCTAAACCAAAAACCCCGCAGCTATAGGCCCCCTTTACAATAGCGCTAGTAAAAACCACGCTTACTAGCAGAGATAGCATAGTTAATAATAACTAGGATATAGGCTATAATAGCCTCCTAGCTATACTAAAGCAGTTAATAGATCTAGCTAAGCTTTATGCTAATAATATGAAGTATAGCAGCGCTAAATACGACGTTCTAGAAGCAAAATTAACTATCTTTCGGGATATCTATGAGAAGGTTGGGATCTAGTAATCGCAGGCTACTAGCGCCCTCCCCCTTATACTAAAAGGCTAAGCCTGCGATTACTATTTCAACCGACTTAGTAGCGCTTAGTTAAGCCTCCTAGCTATAGTTAAAAAACTCTATAACTACTTTAAATCCTATAATACCTACTAGGCCTACCTAATGGAGTAGCGCTAGGCTATATTAACCTAGGTTATCCGTAATAACCCCTCTAAAACGAGGATAGAGTGCTTAGAGATCCTCGTTAACTATATAACTAAGGTCTAACAAGCCTTACTACTAGCTTACTACTCCGATCTCATCCTATAGGACTATATTATTAACGCTTACTAAGGGGTTAAAAAGTGCTATTTTTACCTCTTTAACCCTATTAAGTTAATAGAAGGGGTCCTTAGCTAGTTATATTTAGCTATCTTAACGATAACCCGGCCTATAGCTTAATATATCGCTAAAAATAATGATAAGACTAGGGTCTATTAGACTAACCGTACCTACTATAGTAATAGCTAAAAGAATCGTTTTAGGCCCTATATAGCTAGCAATAGCCTTAATAACGTAGCAAGAGCTAAAAAGTGCTACGTTTATAGCAAACCCGGCTATTAGTCGACGAAATATACTAATAACGATCGCTATAAGGCCTATAGCAAGTTCAAGAGCAGCTAATACGTCCAAAATAACGCTAACCCCGCTAAATATCACTAGTTCTTAGCGTAGTATAAGGGTATTGAAGACCTCGCAGCTACTGCAGCTAACCCCTCCGTTATTAACGACCCTATTACCCTCTTTTACTAGTCATTATCTATTAATAACGATAGCAACGAGGGTAATAGCACTAACGAGGCCTTCCTTACTACTGCCTATTTCAACCAACCCACCGCAGTTAATAGTAGTAACGTGATAACCCGCTTAGCCGACTAGTCGACCCTCTATATAATTAACTATATTAAACCCTCTTATAACGCGTTAGTTAATAATAATAATAACCCCGTTGCGATATATATTACTAACCGTTATTCGTTAACTATATTCAGAGGGATTATCCCCGACTCTAGCGTAGCCCGATATTTAACCGGGGGTTACCCGTAGTTCCTAGCCCTATAAAAGAGGGTTAATTACTAACTTAACCTCTCTATAGCTAGGGCTGCCTCGATCCGCTTCAGCAGCGCTGACCCTATCGAATCCCTCGGAATAACGGTTATTATAACTCCTTTTAGCGATATAACCTTCTATATAATACTAATAAATACCCCCTTCTTATTATCCCTTTATAATATAGACCGACTTAGCATAAGATTTAATAATATCGCTAACTAACTTATTCGTAACGACCTCACAACCCTAGTTATATAACTATAGGGCTACCTATAGTTTATGACTAACCCGGAAGAGGCTATTATAAGTTATAACCTCACTAATATTAAATTACGCTATATCTACTGTTGTTTTAGCTACTTATCCGTCTAACGACTCTATAAAGTCCTCTAGCGCGCTAGCTACCCCGTTAATATCAATATTATTAATAAGTTAACGAAGTTTTACTACTACTACTAACTCCATAGTAGCAGCCCCTATTAGTTTAAGTTTATAATAAAAGACGACTATAATTTCAACTACGAGGTTATTATTAACGTTATATATCTTAATAGCAACCGCCCTGCCCTCTATATCGTTAATATAGCTATTATATTTAATATAGCACGCTTTATAAAGGATATCTCCGCTAAAACTATATAGTAGACCCTTTGAATATGCTAGATTGATATATACTAGGGCTTACTCGATTAGATAGTTACTAACGCTAGTACCTCCTTTTAATCCGCTGAATTTCGCTAATCTGCGCGAAAGATAGTAATTTCTATAAAAGAGGTCCTAGTTAAGGCTTATAATAGCATTAGGAAGGTCGAATAATACTATAAGCTATTATACTAGGCTTATAAGATTATCTAGGCGGAAGATCCCTCTACTAACCCTAATATTACCTTCTAAATAGCTATAAAAGCTATTAATAACGTCGCTAGGCCTAATAGCCTAGTACTAACCCTGCTAGTATTTAGAGCCTACCCGCGCTTAATAGATGATTTAGCGCCCTTGCTATTGATTATATAACGCGCCTAAGCTATATAGAAGGCTACTAATAAGATCTGCTAATTCTATGCTAGTCGTTAGGTTAATAAGGCTATTATAGCCTAAAATAGCCCTATAACCGAGCCCATATTAAGCCTACCTCTCTAGTCGGAGGTTAGAATATAGTATAAAAAAGATAGCTAGAAGGGCCCTTACTAGCTTATCTCTAATAATAGCTATAAATACGTAGTTTAACTACCTAACGGGCTAAAATCCTTCTAGTCGACTATTATTAAACCTTACTACTAGTCGACCGACCTACTAATAAAACCCGATAGTAATAACGATAGGATTATAAACCCCTATAGGGTAACTAAGGGAGTCTACGATATAATTATTATTACTAATAACGAAGCTCCCACCCCACTATAGCGCTAAGGCTAGCTCCGCTATAACCTAGCACCGGGTCCGACTTTAACTATACTCCTCGCTAAAATAGATATTACTACTACTAACGAGGCCTTCCTATCTACTAAAGAGTAATCTAACTATAACCTCGCTATTAAGTTATATAATAATAGCATAATTATAACCCCTAGAGAGCCTTTTAAATAATTAACCCGATAAGAGATCGAATCCCTTATTAAATAAGGCATATTTAACTTTATTAGATATAACCCTACCCGCTATAGCGGGATTAGGATTTTCTACTCTTATATTATTAACGAGGTTAAGGGTAAGATAACCTAGCCCTATAAGAAGTCGAGACTTATTATTTAGGGCTATACTAATAATAATAAAGAGGCTATTTTAACCTAGGCCCCTACGATCTAAAGAGCTAGTTAATAGCTAATCCTCGTAATCGCCCTATTATTATTAGCTAATAGCAAAACCCTTTAGATCTGCGATATTACCTAAGCCTACGTCTAGTCTACTACCTATCTCACTCGCCCTATCCTTGCTAAAATCCCCGCTTAAATATGGTATAAATACCCTAATAATACTATTATAGAGGTTATAAAACCCCTCTATAGTATCGCTAAGGCTAGTACCTATTAATAAGCTATATATAGCTACTATTATAAAGAGAGGCTCGAGATAGAGACTTCGTTATTTAACCCCTGCCTGCTTATATTAACAAAAAATAACCTATCTTTCGCTATTATAGGTATGCAAACTAATAATATATTAGGCCTATTAAACGACGTGTTTTCCGCCCTTAAGGAGGCTGAATTAACTAAAGCTAGCTTTTTAGCTAAACCTAAGCAGACCCTCGCTATTAATAACCCCCTTATATTTAATAGTAGGATCGTGATGATCGATAATAGCAATACCCTCACCCTTTGCTAAAAGGACTAAGGGCTTAAGTTACGCCCTATTAACCCCTCCGCTAACGAAGCCATCCGAAAGTAGCAATATATTAAATAACGCGCCTGCAGCGCGTATATCGCGTTAATTTGCTAACCCGAGGCCTATTTTAACCTATCCGTCGCTATATAATAACAAAACCCCATAGATAACGACGTTAGAACCCTCAACTAGCAAATACTCTAGTAGTTGCAATCCCTTGATAGAGGCCTTAGTTTCATCCTGCTTAACCTCGCTATTATAAAACTATTTATTTTTATTAATAGATCTTTTACTAATAATAACGACTTATTATTATAACTAGGTTTTATTATTATATTAGCTAACGAGACTAATAATAATAAGGCTATTAATACGTTTAAAATCAAGGGTAACGTTATCTACTATAGCTTAACGAAGTTAAAACGCGTTACCCGTAGCATACTAGCCTCGGAGATCTATAGCATAGTCGCTAGTATTAATATAGCCTATGCGATTGCAATAACCCTCTAAAAGGTTTCCGATCGATTAGATCTACTATCGATATTAACTATTATTTATACCGACTTATATTCGCTATACGAGTACCTTATTAAGCTAGGTATAACAAAAGAAAAGCGCCTTATAATCGATATAATAGCACTATAGTAATTATATAAGCGCTATGAGATCGCGGAGATCCGCTAGATCTATAGTAATAATAACCTAGCCGACGGACTCACGAAGTCAACGCTAAATAAAGCCCTCTAATAGCTTATTAATAATAATAAGGCGATGATATAGATAGAGGGGTAGGTTGTCCGATAGTAGCCGGGACCCGCGCGCGGTAAACCCGGGGATATATAGCATATCAGGGGATAACGATAAAACGTGCGAAAACTGCGGTTATTAGGCTATTTAGGCCCCTTTTATAAGTAGTACTATTTAGTAGTTATCTCGATAAATATAGGCTATTATAGGGTAGGTACTAGCAGTAATAAAAGACTGCTAGTATTAGAAGCCTAGTCGGCGGTTCGTTGCCGACCCGACTAGCGCTACGTCGGGCCGATCGGACCTACCTATTGCGCTGATTTAACTAATAGGAGGGCCAGGACCCTATATGCAAGGACTACCTATATGGCTATCGTAACCACCAAACCTACGATAGATAGATATCATGAATAACTATAGTATTACGGAAGAACCCTATCTTTCTGGTACTATTACCTGCGCAGGATAGTTATTCCGATAATATATTTCTCTAGATTATTTTAATCCTAAGTAATAGTTTCCTCCATATTAATAGCTTAAATTATATAGGTAATATTTTTATAAGTATTAGTATTCTATTTATTTTAAGTAATAAGAAAGGTGTTATGAATAGCAAATAGGCGAAGGTTAATATACTTCGATTACGCTATATTAAGTGGATTCTATATTAAAGAAGGGAAAAGTCTATCTATAAGCTAGCATAGCCCTAGAAGGCTAAAAGCTCGCCTAGAGATCATATAACTTAGTAGTTATATAACCTAAAATTTAGGTAGGTCTAACCTAGCGCTATAATAAAGATATATATAGGGATAAAGTTAATCTATAGTAAATTACTAGATTAGCTTTACTATTTATACCTCTTATATTAACTCCTAAGGTTCTTAGAACCTCTACTATAAGGCTATTAAGGTTAATAATACTTTTTATAAAAATAGAAGAGCAGAAAGTAGTAATAGCTTTCTAGTTATTATATAAAGTATATTATATATAATAGAGCATATAATATAGGTTAGACTTATATGAGAAAGTGTAATTACCCCTATGTGGCTGAATATAGGTGGTAAAAAAAGGGCACTAGAAGAAGGGGCTGTCCTCCCCGCTCGAGCTGTTAACGTGCGCGCGTGAGGCCCTGTCCAAAAACGATGTAAGCCTACGTCAAAAGGGGGAAAGGGCTGTAATTGCACGCACAATCGCCAACGCCGGCTTCAGTTGTTGCGAGGGACGTGTTCGTGGTGCCCGCGTCTCTCACCGGGCTGCCGTTTCATTAAACACCAGCCCAAAGAGGGAAAATGTGCCTGGAAGTAGGCCTGTTCTTCATCTCCACACTGCACACGGTCGTGATCCACCCCTCATTGGCGACCGCGCCGACGTTGCAATAGCTCGGTCTGCTCCGGACGATGTCCCCTTCACGGGCTCGTCGCCATTGACTTTTGTTTCCCGTGTGTCCTCGTCCAAAATGTCCTGACAAGTTCCTTGTTGTCTATCCCACTTTTGACTCCTTGCTGTCCATTCTTTTCAATCTGTTTTAGAAGGGGTCAATAATCAGTCTCGCCACTCTTTACACCAGACACGTTTCGCAAGCAAGGACTCACCACTCGTTTCTTTTCCGTCGAAAGGTCCAACCCTCACCCGCCCTCGCTGAACCTCTTCTCGGCCCAGAAACACCTCCCCCACCAGAGCTCTTGTCCACCGCCCAGGGCAACTCCTCCATCGCGAGCTCCCTCTTTCGGACGACGTCACTATCCGACCCCTGAGCCTGTGACGGATCAACTGTCTTGGGGTCGCGAATAAGGATCGTCGCCCTTGTCCATCACCCAACGAACCCTCCACACCTTACCTTACAAACGACTTATGACCCGGGAAGACGCGACATGGCCCATATGCAATAGCCACGTCTGCACTTTTACTTTCCACAACATTCGTCTTGCCCGGTCGCATTTTAGACCGACGGCTGTTCTTCATCGGGGCCGTGGGCTGTTTCATACCTTCATTCACTCATCGATCGTTTTGGCTGGTACTGCATTCATTTCGTCCAGCGGGATTCTCTTTTTTTTTTTCCAGTCGTTGACCTGGTAGCCTTTTTTGAGTTTGGGACCCATTCTGTGCATAGGCCACAGCTGATTTTGTTTTCTTCACTTGTGCAGTATGCCCCTCTTCGACCCCTCTCCATTCCTTCTCACGAGAGCGCTGACTGATGTCTGTAGACTAGCGATAGTAATCTGCCGCAATCATGGTTTCGTTTTTTGGGCTTAAGCTAGGCGCTGACAAGAAGAAGTGCGCCTGTGTGTCTGTTGTTGACGAAGCAATGGCTAACACCCCCCAGGAAATCAGAGAAGACGGCGGAGCCTAAGCCGCAGCCACGGAAGAGGATCGATCAAAATCTTCTCGGCGAGGGTCAATTCTTTGGAAGCGAGCTGAAGCGCCCTGTTATGGTCAATGGCTCTCGCCCGGGCACGTCGATGTCGAACAAGAGCTTTGTCGATGACTTTGTGCATCCCAACGCACAGTCATTAGCCGGCGGGGGATCTTCACCGTATGGCTCTCGTCCCGGCACCGCAATGTCGAAGAAGAATTTCGTCGCCAACTTCCGTCATCCCAATGCCCCGTATCTGAATGGCGGCTCATCTTCTATGGTCGATCTTGGTGGCCCTGGTGGCAAGGGTGGTGTCAGGCCGATGGGATCCGAGAGCAACTTGAACATGGGTTGGAACAACGGTTCCATGACGAACCTGAAAGCCATACCCACTCCACCCATCATCACCAGCAGTGAACCAGGAACCCCGAATTCACCTGTTCGCAAGAACAATTGGGTCCACCCGCTCGACGTGCATTACGGACGTGATGGTGCCCTCAGCCCGGCAAGCTCCATGGGTGCTCCGCGTTCGCCCGGATTCGCCCCGAGTCTGGCGCCGAGTGCCGCACCGAGTGTCTCAAACGCTCCCCGAAGTCCGTTGGGGCAGTTCGAGTTCAGACTGAACCCGCCGGAGATTCTCAAACACAACGAACTGACACCAGCCCCGCTATCGCCATCCAAGGCTTATCCTTCCCCTCCACAATCGGTCAACGGCTCTCTTCCGCCCTTGAAAACCGACTTGGCCCCAAAAACGGCTTTCAACACCGTCCGCGATGCTCACAAGCCCGGGCCGGCATCTCTTCCCTCTCCCACAGTATCGGCAGAGCGTACGAGTGAAGAGGAGCGCTTCTACCCAAGACCCATCATCCAAAATGTTGCCGCAAAGCGAGACACATCAACGTACCACTCCCCCAGAAGACAAAGCTTTTCCATGGATATCGACGAAGATCCAAGCAGCCTCAATGTTGGAGCGGAAAAGTCAGACATGTCTGTACCAATAAGCCCTCCTCCGAGAAGCGCGCTGCGACCGTCACCTCCTGGATTGAAGACGCTGCCTTTACTTCCGGCAGAAGCTTCGACTCAAACTCCGCCCAGAAGCCCAGCGGTTTCGAGCCCCGCCTTTCCACCACCTCGACCACGGCAGGTACAATACGAAGGACCCCTGCGGAGCCCCGCGCGAGCACCTGATGACTGGGTCAAGGCCAGAGAGCGCATGGGATCCGATGCCAGAGAAAGGTCGAACTTTGAGCCGCGAGAGAGGATGAACTCAGACACCCGTGGAAGAACGACGGAGCGAAGAGAAAGACAGGATTCGGATCCCAGAGAGGTGGCGATTCCAGAGGCTTCTGTGCCTCGCGTCGATCGAGTCCGTCCAACTCAAGGGTATATCGGTCCGCCACCGGCTTCGCGGAGAGTGGCACCTGGAGAAGGAGAACGCAGTTATGGTATTACGCCGGCAAACCGACGTCAGGCGCCCCCGCCGGTGAAATTGCAACGCAAGGGATCAGACCCGCAGCATGGACCAGGAGGTTGGGATGACCGGGACGTGCAGCACGGCAACTTCGCGATGGTTTCTCCTCGAATGCAGACGCCGCAGCCGCCGACGCCGCAGCCGCCGACGCCGAATAGTTTGGTAGCGGAGCCGTCTGGCAATGCGAACTGGCCGCTGCCGAGTCCGTTGGCAAGCCCGACATTCGGATCAGGCAGGAGGCCGCATACGCCAAGCGAGAAGTCTGAAGGACAGATGAGTCCGGGGTACACGCTGCCCTCAGCTTCAGGGCGTGATCAGGGACGAGACTACAGGCGGCCGGACTTCCGATTGAGAGCCCCGACGGGCATTGCGGACGAGTTTCGAATCGGGTTCATTTAGGCCGAGTTAATGGACAAGCAGACAGCCTAGCACGTTGTCAGAATGTCTGAAATTAGGATGGGGTGGGAATGCCTACATTAACATTGAGGAAAGATGATCAGACATATATCAGGGAGGCACATGGGCACTAAGCTGCGGAAGGCGCAGATGATTATACCTGGTTTCTTCGTGGTTGGATGCGGAAAAAGAAGGCACCTAAACACCAAAATTCGATGTTAGGTCCAGGGTTCTTCAAAGGGATAATGTAAGGTAATCACCTCAATTTCCAACAATCTGGGACGCCACTTCCTCATATACGGATGTGACCACGCAAACCCTAACCCAACCCCAATCAACCGCAGTAAATTCGTGACACTTCGAATGAACAAGAAGAAGAAGGGCAAAAGGCATCAGACATTCGAGACCTACAAAAGCCAAATGGTTTTGACGGTTTGCATAAGTCACCGAACTCACCGAGATGCTGGTGGTGACATGTCCCCACTTGCCGAGTTGAAACACCAGGGCTGGCACCCTCATCCACTCACAATATGGATCCTCTTTGCTCGACTTCTTCCGAAGATCGGCGGACATAGCTCAGTTGGGAGAGCGTCAGACTGAAGTTAACTTCAATCACTTAATCTGAAGGTCGTGTGTTCAATCCACACTGGCCGCATCTTCCCTTTTGGCCTTTTGGGAGTCTTTGTGTACTGCGAATAAGTAACAAGCTCCTTTACTCACTTTCTGGATCGTCAATAGCGTGCCCATTTTCCGTCGTTTGATCGATCACCTTCGCTGCTATTATTGTTGGATGGGTTCCACATCTGAAGCGAGATCTACAGCTTTGATGTGCTGCCAAGGACGTTGGATGGAGTCACTGAGCATGTTCGTTCTTGTCTGAGTCCCTCCCCCTCGAGGGCTTTATCATTTTCCCATGACAAATGCTTCCAACAAGTTGTATATTTCAAGATTGAGTCAGCAAGTGACTAACTAGTCCTTGAATGATGGCGACCTTCTACTAGCACTACCAACGCAGTGTGACTGTGGTGATTGATGCAAGTCCATCCATCTAGTCATTGTAAGTAAATAAAGAACGAGGGACGGTTACCAAAATCATCAATTTCCGCAGCCTGATATCTCACCAGCGGTACAGCACGACTCGCCGATAGGTGTTCTAGATGTTTGAAAACGTTTTCCTCGACCAGGCCTGTAACATCCACCGTCTTGGCCCTTCAGGGACATCAGGAGGAATACAGAATACTCTAAATATGCCAAGAACACCCGAACTCGGCGCCTCCACCCCCGGTGTTACCAACCCACATTACGTGCAGATCGACCACGCAATCCGCCAGGCTCAGCCGTCACAGCTCAACCCGTCGAAACAAGGAAATGCGGGGGTTTTCGCATCCTTAAACCACCTTTCCCCCCCTCCGGTCCCCGTCCCGTCTCAACAACCACCTTGCCGCCCAGCCTGACAACCATCGTCTTCCGTGCTTCAACACCCTGTATTCCCGTCGATCCAATTCTCCGGAGCTGGGGGAGCCCGGGGGAAGACTTTCCAAAACAACTGCCGCTGCAGCCCAGGCTCCGATAAAGATTTAGCCATGAAATGAAGCTTAGAGAAGGCCCTGGGACCGGTGGGCTGTGTGACAGGCAGCGAACGACGTCTCCGGATTGGTCTGGTTTTGTTTACTTTTTCCGCATTGTCCCATTGCCCAACCCCGAAATCATCCATCCCAAGACATCTTGGCTGTCTCCATAGGCGAGACGTCAATACTGGTTTGGACGGCATGCGATCTAAACTTCCGATGTTGCAGGTTCGGCGGTTGTGATGTATTACAAGACTCCTTGCCATGAGGTCGACACCTCGACGCCCTCTCTTCATCGATTGAGATGGGTGGGAGACGTCCAGATGGCAAGTTCTGGCGAGGCATGGCCGCCCCTATCCCTCTTCTTGGAGGAAGGGGGGGGGGGGGGGGGGGGGGGGGTAATTATAAGTATGATTCCGAG
>JAOQIF010000637.1:0-24435 GCA_026260285.1 Colletotrichum sansevieriae | reverse complement strand
CCCCCCCCCCCCCCCCCCCCCCCCCCCCCCCCCGGCAATGATCTGTTTGAAGACGCAGAGTTAAAAGCCCAGATCGATCCGGCAGAGGATGACATGCTGATCTCCGATACTCATCCGCTTCCTTGAGTGCACTCTTTCCTTCCTGTGTTTGACCGTTCTTGCTGGTGCTGCGCACGCCTTTCTTTCATTCTGAGACCAAGGATCGTTGACGATCATCTCGTTCTGCTCCATCCTCAATCTTTCCGGACAACTTTAAGTTCCAAGTTCCGTTCCAGTCAAAATGCGTCACAATACTCTTACTGTTCTTGCTCTTGCCCTCCTCACCGGCAACGCTTTTTCGGGTAAGCACACCAAGTCGCAAGTTACGCGACTTTGCAACATGTATGCTAACTTGAATTCCTCCAGCTCCGGCTCCTCAAGGCTTCGGTGGCTTCGGTGGTGGTGTCTTCGGTGGTGGAGGCCTCGGTGGTGGTGGCCTCGGTGGTGGTGGTTTGGGTGGTTTGGGCGGTTTTGGTGGAGGTGGTGGTGCGGGTGGAATAGGAGGCGGAGGCGGCGGCGGTGGCAACAACAACAACAATAACAATGACAACAATGCCAACAATGGAAACAACAATAACAACAACGGCGACGACGACGTCGACCAAGCCGCCGCTGCCGAAAACGAAGGCCTGGCTTGCACCGACGGAACTGGCGCCGGCTCTTGCGAAGCCAATGGCCAGTGCAATATCAACAGCGACATCAAGCTCGTCGAGGGACAATGCGGTCAGTAAGCAATCGTCGAAGCATATCTCAGCCGGAGGGGTTAGTGATCCTCACAAGAACGTGGAGGGCGGGACGCTCAACAGAAGAGAGCTGCCCCGAGAACCAAGAATATAGCTTTGTTGTTCTAGTAAGCCTGATTCATGATGAACGACCTTTCAGACCCTGATATTCTTTTGTGTCATCCCATATGGTTTGAGATGGAGTTGAACTCCGACTTCGTCGATCCAAGTCAAGGGGACGGCGGTATGTGCAGGTTGCGAGCTTGTGTGACGTCCCAGAATCAGTGATCTTAATCTCGATCAACAAGACAAAGAATGAGCCCGACGAGCCCCGCTATCTGGAGACAATGAGTTTGTTTCTTGTAAGAGCCGTTTACTTCTTATAGAACCCGCTGCTCGTAATTTCATTTCAACTCGATCACCAATCTCAAGCACACACATAGAATCAGAACTAGGCCATCTGAGCGTCAAAACTCGTCATCCATCTCACATTACTAACCAAACTAACATCATTCGCAGGCCAAGCAGCCAAACATGTGCGAGATCCTCCACGTTCAACAAATATGTGACCAATGCCGCGTCATGATCGCCAGGACCTCACACCGAACCAATTGCAACACCAAGAAGATTCTGAACGGTGAGTTTCGCAGCAGGTGGCACGCATCCATGGACTACTATTGCCCCGAGGACGTCAAGCAAGACGTCAAAAATGTCAGTGTGGACCAATGCGAGGAGTGTTGGCTGACTTGCGCCACTCAGGAAACGACCACGCCTCGCCAACGGCAGCCGCAGCAATATCGTGTGTCGTGTTCACCGGGCAGTCACGCGGGCAGTCACGACAATGCGACTTTCATGGACCCGGTCCTTCGGGCCCTGCAAGAGGCCCAGGAGGAAGCCCAGATCCGGCAGGCACTTGAGGCCAAGGATGCGGAGCAGGCTCGTCAGAACGATGGCCCCCCTCGTTTGCGCTTCAAGCCTACCTGGGCTCTGCCTCCTGGCCGTCGCGAAGAGGTCCGGCGACAGAATCAGGAGTACATCGAGCAACGCGAGGCAGCTGCCCGCGCGCGAACGCAATCGGTCAATTCCAACTTTTTGCAAGGTATGTTTGACTTTCTTGGTGAGGAATCCCGAATCTAAGGGCTGTAAATCTTTTTTGCAGTTTGTATGTAGCTTTTGATAGAAATTAAGCCTGGGTTTTGTTTGTGTTGTTTCGAAACTGAGTCGAAAGCAAGTCTTGCGAACGCTAACGCCTCAAAGTCGGATTCTCGCCATTCTTTTGCTGGTACAGACGCATGTCTTTGGAGGGAGAGACTTTCAGGAACATGCTGCTACCAGGCCTCTGTTTGAGGTCAGCTTATCGTTTCATTTCCACCAGAGACCAATGCAACGCGCCGTTATGTCCTTACATTATACTATAACTTGAGGCTGTGCGACGTCGGGCTTCGAAATCTTGCTGGTCACGTAGAACTGTGTCGCATGGTATACTTGATCCAAGAAAAGATGTACACTTTTCGCAAGACCCAGGTCGAGAACACAACGGCGGTCGGCCTCACATGAATGTGTCAAGTTGCCTTGGCGGGATGCCGCGTGTTAGCTTTCGGTATCTGATCGGCCCAAAGCCTTGCGTTGCGTGAGGAACGCGACCTGCCACTCGACAGACTTCGGAACAGAGCTAAGGCGACTTGCCGAATTACCCTGATTATGGTTAATTTGACGGGTGGGCAGCGTTCATCCCAGGTGCGCCTTGGGCGAATGTCAACAACGGCGCTGTCGCAATACGAACCCGCTTGTGTGGGAATGCGAACCCGAGACAGGGGTCTCCCCGCCGTATTCGTGTCTGCACCTGCGGGCGGTCGAGATCCAGCCAGGGGCCATCGAGATAATCATCCGAAACCTTAAAACGCAGCGCTTGGCCAGCAGTGCTGAACGAGCGGTAAAGGAGTTCGGGCCCACCGTGGGAGACGTGGAAAGCGTGGGAGAACGGGTTGGAAAAGTGACCTACAGACTCAGTCCGTACGCGTATTCTGACGTCCTGTTACCAAACGGCAGGCTCGGAAATCAGGGTGATGAAGCCGAGTTTTTTTTATGGTTTCAGTCTCAAGAACATGCCGTCATCACCTCGTGCTATACAACCAGTTCCCAGGTTCATCCTCAGCATCGCGTCGAGACGTCATGTCCGTAGGATAAAACCAGCTTTACAAGTCCCGGAACGGCTTCGAGTAGGATCCCGGGTTATCAGAGTGGGCTTCCCACGCTGGTGCCCTGAGCCTACGTGAGAGCATGCATGTGACGGGTGTTGGAGAATAGGGCCACCTGGCAGGAGAAGCCAGAAGGATTATCGCCAAAGCGAATACGGTTCATGAGAACGGGTCGGACAGCCGACAGGAGAATTGCCCACGAGCACGTCAACGAGCGCCGATGCGCCACCAATTGAGGGTCATCGGTCCCCGCAACCCGCCCCGCAAAGATTTATTCACACTAGGTAGGTAGCCCTCCGTCAACGGTCCACTGTCTCTTACTTAAGAGATTCCAGGGCCTTGACGTCTGCATCAGACGGCCTCATTGACCCCATGATAGTCTCGCTCATCCACTCACTCGCTCTCTGACCCCGTCTCATTCGACTCGTCGTCAAGGTCTCAGCCCAACTATATGCAACCTTAAACCAACTGCAAACAACGCACACACATACACAGACACACAGACACGATGCCCACTCACACCGGCACGACCGTCATCGTCACCGGCTCCGGAGGCGGCCTCGGCAAGTCCATCGCCGAAGCCTACCTCGCCGCCGGCGCCAACGTCGTCATCTCCGACATCAACCAGTCCCGAATCGACACCACCGTCGCCGAGTACCGCGACACCTACGCCGGCCGCGTGCACGCCATCGCCGTCGACGTCACCTCCGAGGCCTCGGTCGAGGCTCTCGTCAAGGGCGCCGTCGACCGCTTCGGCCGCCTCGACGTCCTGGTCAACAACGCCGGCATCATGGACAAGTTCGACCCGGCGGGCGACTGCTCCAAGGACACCTGGGACTCGGTCCTCGCCGTCAACCTCACCGGCCCCTTCCTCACCACCAAGGCCGCCGTCAACCAGTTCCTTGCCCAGGGCGCCACCTCCGCGAGCGGCGGCCCCCCGGGTCTGATCATCAACATCGGCTCCAACGCCGGCTGGCGCGGTCTGTGCTCGGGCGTGGCCTACACGGCCTCCAAGCACGGCCTGATTGCGGTGACCAAGAACACGGCCGGCTTCTACGGCGACAAGGGCATCTACTCCGTGGCGCTTCTGCTGGGCGCCATGGACACGACAAACATCATGGACGCCTTCGCGCAGGGTGTGAACCAGGCCGGCATGATGAAGACGACGGCCGCGCAGCCCGAGTATAAGCGCGGCGAGACGGGCCTGGACCCCGCTGCTGTGGCCAAGTACTGCATATTCTTGACGGATAAGGACATTGCGTCATCCGCGAACGGAAGCTGTATTGTTTTCAACAAGAACTGGCCTCACGCATAAATGTATGAGAAAGGGTCGTGAATGGAAATACATGGCGTAAAATGGCATGACAGGATTAAGGACCGGGATGGGATGCGTTCGACAGGCGGCAATACCTGCGACTACGAAAAAAACATCATGTATATATGAGTTCGATACCATTCTCTGCTTCAACTTGCAGCACAGCTGAATTTATGCAATGACCCATCCCATGACTCTGGGGGAAAAGGGTGATTGAGGGATGAATAGTATTCAGACGAACCAACATGGCGCTACAACGTCTTGACTCGGATTAAGTACTTGAGCCCCATGAAATGTACATTTAAAGTGCGTCAATGATTAAGATTCCACGCTCCGCAACTGGACAAGATGATTGATTAGCTTTCATGCTTCAAAATTGGCAAAAAAGTGATGATGCGGCCAGTGTGGATTGAACACACGACCTTCAGATTTAGTGATTGAAGTTGACTTCAGTCTGACGCTCTCCCAACTGAGCTATGTCCGCCGCAGTTATCGATGTCAACCGAGGCTAATTATATCATTAAGTAGCCTAAGGCGGGGCGCGCGCACGTAAGCTTCGCGCAGCCCCACCATTTCCAACAACGTCCGCCGTGCTCACATCTCATCTGACTGAGGCAGCGCTGTTTGCTCAGCGTCCAGATGCCAATTTTTTTTAGCATTCTTGTCTAGCTCTTCTAACTAGTTCCGGTGCCACTGTATCAGGCGCAAGCATTCACGCGGGAGCCTACACAGTAGTATCAAGGTGGAACATGAAGGGAAGAATAGCTATTCTGTAAGCAAAGCGATAGATACCTAAGTAATCTACTCCTTACTTATTCCTTCTATCTTGGACAGGGGTATGAATTATCTAGAAGGCTCTAGAGTTCTCAGGTAAAGTTGAAGACAGTGGAATACGGCTACTCTCAAGGAAATGATGTGTAAGGCGATTTGTTCAAGCTGCTGCTGCCTTGCCACAAGAACAAAAATCCATGGTCTTGTTATCAGTCCTCTTCTAATGAGCTCCAAACCAGCTACCACCTGTCTTGTATAAATGGAAACTGCAGCCTGGGCAAGCTTTTCCAACCTGCACCTTCCCTCACACTGCTTCCTGCCCATCTACAGCACAGCTGCACACCCACCCACTTGACGCAGCTTCCCGTCTACAATTGTCAACAGCAACAACAAAGGATCATATGGTCTAACGGTCAAAGCCGCTGTGGAGCAATAGTAGCTTATTGGCCTCCTAAGCCAAAGGTTGCGGGTGCAAGTCCCGCCAGCGGTGCTTTTTTTCTTTTTTGTTCTTGTTTTTTTTCCTTGTTAAGTTAATGGTCTTGTTCTACCTTGCACTGTGTGTGCCTTTTACAGTGTGATTCTCTTCAGCTTATGGTATTTTTGTTGGGCGGCAATGCAGTTATTGAGTTGTTCTAATGGGGGTGCGTGATGTTGTGCTGAGGCGACTGAATCTGCAGACGAACAGTAAGCGACTCCTTGGGATGGGTGGGGTTTCTTCTTTTGTGAGAGGATATCTTCTCAGTACTTGAGCCTTTTCATATACGACAATACATTGGCCGAGAACGAGGAAGAAGAGAACGCAGCAAGAAGACGCCCCAGTCTTTGACCACACCTGCTAACTGAAGCCCTTCTAGTCCCTCGGTCCTGAATCATTTGGCCACGACATCACCGATTTGAGCATCAGAAATAACTGTCTAAGCAGAAATTCAGGAGAGAGCTTGAGGGGAATTCGATGCAATCCAGCTCCAGCTTCTGCTCCTGTTCCTGCTCCTGCGCTTGTACAGTTGGCTTGCCTATCAAGTTGCCCGGCATTTCATCTGCAATACGCTTGAAACGCAGAATGAGTTTGATTACCTGTGTTCACCTCAGGGCCGTTTGCCAAATAGTGCTCATGCCATACCTCATCCAGCTAGTGAGCGCCCGTATCAGGGAGATCTCCTTCATCTTCCTTACGCGGTCTCTCCTCTGGGCAAGTTACGCTCTTGGACAAACCATCTGGATATCGGAAACCCCATTGAAATCTGGAACTAAAACGCCAGAGACCTTATCAGCAGGTGAGACTTACCTGTCCGTTCAGCGTCCAAGAAATTACTCCAGACTACAGAAGCGTATCGCTGCCCCCCGGGTTCAGTTCCCTGGGTGGTCAAGCTGACCAAATACCATAACATTACGTTTATCTAAACCAGTGCAGCGAAGTATCCTTGCAAGATCTCTGTCGTTCTGCGATTTTGTTCATCTACTCAGTCGCACGTGTCAAGAAGACAACCGTGGGAGTGCAAAATACACAGACTTTCAACTTCCAAGCGTACTAAACTTGGGTCGCGAGACACCTGCCGTCCTCAAGATGATGGGCGTTGGCTGAGCAGTATTCCAGATGAAGACTACTTGCCGCGAGGAAACCTCTTGACGCAAAGCCACATGCCGCTTGGGCATCGCGAACTCACCAGCTATATGAAGATTTCGCCTCGCTAGACCGAGCGCTGTTCCTTGAGCAGTCCATGGCGTGCCTCCCTCTGCTGCCGCTTTTCATTATGATCTACAACCCTCCGATATCAGACCGTCAGGTGTTTCGAGGATTCTGATTGGGTTCAGACGCGTGCTCAAGACGGCGCGCATTGATATTCATAGGACGGGTATGAATAGGTCGGACATGATATCTTGGAATCAGCTTATCGAGTGCGCGCTTGCTAGACTATTCGGTATTTTGAGCTCCGTGACACTCCTCGCCCAGGACTCCTAGATGAGCGTCGTCGCCCTCCTACATTTTTACCCAGCATGCCCTTAGTCTCGTGAGTTAATAGGACGAGGGAATCATGCTCAGCATGCCGAGCACACCAATTGGTTTGTCCATGGTGTACCTGACTCGGTCAACGCTGAACAGATCCGAGTCTCGGCTGACGTGATGCGACCTTTTTTCAGAAATGGAAGACAGAGTAAGTGAAAGCCCGGGTGCGGTCCGAACTACTCACCGTCTTGTCTAGCACTCAAAACCGGCGCCAGCTTTGCTTTCTTTTCCGAGGAGTGCAGGCTCGACAACTCGAGAGAAGCAGTCCTCCCTCCCCTTGGAAGAGCTATCCATCAAAAGCAGTCATGGCCGCATGGGAGAGAGACATGTCGACTGAAGACTGATTGATGACATAGAGGCCCGTCGGGGACTAGGCTGGCTCCCAATGTATCGCCAGTACGGTAAGGGAGTGAGCGAGAATGGATTCTCATTAGAACGTCGCTTTCGTAGAGTATAGCCTCGTTACAATGCGTTTGGAGATATCGCTTATCTGCCCCAGA
The DNA here is from genome assembly GCA_026260285.1 of Colletotrichum sansevieriae. Classification (NCBI taxonomy): domain Eukaryota; kingdom Fungi; phylum Ascomycota; class Sordariomycetes; order Glomerellales; family Glomerellaceae; genus Colletotrichum; species Colletotrichum sansevieriae. The sequence continues at coordinate 16,885 of JAOQIF010000637.1, read as the reverse complement.
CACCTGGCCGCCTACACGTTGGCTGGAGTCCAGGACGCAGATTGAGTGCCATCTAAAACTTCTGTTCTACGCGAAAGACTCACACTCCCAGAATCAAGTTAGACACAAATCTTCAGTGCTAGAGAGACACGCAATTTGGCCAAAGAAAGAAACAAGCTTAATCTTGTTGCTGACTTCAACAGCGAGCTCGTCAATCATAGTAACACATGGTTCTCGAGGACGAGTTGTCGTCAAAACCCACTTTCCCTTGGCTGAAATACAGCATACCGCAGCTTGCAGCATGCGGATGCAGCTCGTACGAGGGATATAAATGGTTTGTCCCAACGCGAAGCCTCGCAGAAAGTTGGCGCGCGGGGAAGGCAGACTATAAGAGGCTGTCCGGACCAACCAGAATGTTCTTGAACAGGAAGTATATCATCTGCCGGGTTCATCCCAAGTCGAAGGGCGAGGATGCGCATCTACAGGTACATAATGCGTTTGCTCACCCCGCCGTCCAAAACACAAAATTTGAAGGCTCGGAACGGGGTAGGGTAACAGCCTTTGTCGGCAGCCCTAACGCATATCGCTATGTGTTCGATAGTGGAAATGGCCGTAGGGAGGGCCGTCAACTTGGTCTTCGTTTTGTAAGTGGCATACCACGAGCGCTTGATTTATGCTGCGTATCGTGCTTCTGAGTGGCTACCGAACTGTGATGCCGAAGCAGCAAGTTGAATGAACCTGCATGTCGGCGCATGCTTGGTGTGATGGGGGCCATTTGTCCCTACGGCGGTCATCACCGACAGGGCTTCTCCAACTTACTTCTTCGGGGGGTGTGGCACCCCAATACTCATATTGAAGCCGGCAGCAATAAGTCTTGCGAGTCTACTATAGTATAGCGATGAAGCCTGTGGCTAAATATATACTGTGGAATGGACGTCCCTAGTTACTCCATCTGCATTGGGTTCCCGGTGTGGCCGGCACCGCGTTTCTAAAATTCGGCCAGGTCTGAAGGGCTTTCGCCCCAAACCGGTGTATGAAATCCAGCGGGAAACCCTGATGGTGGCCGCCGGCGGAGTACAAAATAACGTCGGAACCAGCACGACCGAGGATGACCGAGAACGCCTTCGCACGACGACGCGAAGGTGACGATTTGAACTCTGACGATCGTACGCTCTTGTACCGATCAACGCCTCCTACGAGTCGCAGCCCTTGCAGGCTGCAAGTTGCGGCGCTTCCATAAGATTAAGTCCGGTGCCATTGGTGACATGCAGCATTAGTGCTTTGTTCGAGTCGTCTTTGGGCGCCAACTCCAAGAGCAGCCAGACGGGATTGGACCCATTTTCCCGCTGCCCAGCACCAGGTATTCGTCAGCGACTGTGGGATGAAATGGGCCGTTGGAGCTTGCGCCGGATTTCATCCCAAATTTGGCATGGTGTTCGTCATTATCTCCTCGTCTGACCGTTATCCCTTTCCATATGGGCTCGAGGCTGAGGCGTCGGATTCGCGGGCCATGGCTCTTTATGAGTATCTCTTACTGCCTGCCGGCGATCAGTTGGCACTTTGTTGGTCAGTTTGACGTGAGCCGAAATTGTCAAAGGGGCCCGATGAGGTCTCGATTGGTGCACAGGTGTCAGCGGCGCGAACTCGGAGAGATGCTCTCTTTCCTGCGGCACCCCGCATCCCGTCTAATTGGCTTTAGATCTTCCGGGGAAAGAGGCCAGCCTAGTGTTGCCGTGAACGGAAGCTACGAGAATGGCAGGCATGGCATCAAGCTGTGTGCCAGAGGCGTGGTAGACTGCGTGGCAGACTGGGTTGTAGGATCTTTTGGTCCGCAAAGTTGGGCAACATCCATTGATACAGCAGCTGCGCTCGGCACTTTCGGGATAATACTTCATCGAGGAGTGGACGTCAATATGTCATGTAGCATGTACCAAGACCGTCGAAACCTTTGTCCCCATGGGAAAGATGCACATGGTCAAAAAGCCGCTTTTGGCGCCGGCCAGCGGAGAAGCAGAGGCCTACGTGCGAGCGACACTCTCAAAACCTGTGAGAGAACCCCTCCTGCAGCCCGGAGCCTTCTACCATGGAGGCCCTCTACTGCGTAAGAAGGCAGACATCGAAGGTTCTCGGGATGAGCGTCAACCTCCTTTTGAGGCGCCAGCGTGTCAATAGGCCATCCAGATCGTCGGGTTGAGCTCCGCATGTCGAGACACAGACAAAACTGTGCATCGTCTTCATAGCTGCCATGATGGGCGGTGTCATCCAATGGGCATGATGAATCGGCCAATTGAGTCCCATCCCTCTCCCTAGCGGTTCTTTGCACCGGGGACGAGGAATTCTCGGCTGAGAAAAAAGTCGTACCAGACCAGCATCAGGAGGGCCCAGTCTGTCGGGGAGCCAAGATGACTTGTTGCCGAAATAGTTGGTTCAGGGATGATTCTTGTTCTCCATTTCCCAAACTGTTCCATTGAAGTTTCAAGACGTAGAGCGGTGTCTTTTCACCCATAGAAGTGAATCCGGTAGCCGAGGGCTAGCAAAGGAGCATCAGCAAGCTTCAATCATCCGGTTTTGAACATAGCCATCATTGATGCCGATATTCTGCCGTACGGTGGTGATCTTGTGCCAGCTACAGAGTTCAAACCCGGTCGAGGTAGCTGACCGGCCAGCCAGCCGGCCCTGCAGGAGTGGTGCGTGCGATGACTTGCTGCGGGTTGCAGATGTAACGGCAGAACACGAATTGTTGTAGTGTCTCTGACAGTAACGGTAATGTGGCGTCTGGGACCTTCCAAGACAGTTGTCTCTGCGGTCGGAGCCAAAATAAGACTACTCCATGCTCTTGGCCCTGTTCGCGCTGCCCAGACTGAGATTCTGTTCCGAAACGTCCCATCTGTAGCCGGGACTGAAGCTGTCGTGCGTCGATGTTCTGGAAGTCAAGGGCCGATTTCTCTCGGGTCCTTGGCCCGATTCAAAAACAAGCCCCCAAACGCGTTTCGACGTGTTAGCCTTGGAGATGCCTCTGTACCTAACAGTATGCTGAAGAGTCACGGGTAGTTTCCGCGCGTATTATTATTTCGTGTCGCTCGCAATGGTCACATCGCACAGTTCAAGTGATTCGTTGACGGCGCAGTTGGCCACCTGGCATTGGGCTTGATTCGTAAAAGCTCGGGGCACCTGGGATCAGGGAAGATTGCAGTGTGGATCATGGAAATTGGGGGGACCTGACTTTTGTGAGCTCAGGACACCTCTGCTTCCGCAAGGAGGGCTGAGGCCGCAGCACGAACCTGAAGAAGGGTGGGGTTAGGAAATTCCGAACCGCGACAGATGAAGTGTGCGATATCTGCCTTCGCGATATTGGCGGCCGCTACAGGGGTACTGGGGGTGACAACTGTCCGCACTTCTAAAGCGCTCGCGATTTGCGGTGTGGAGTGTGTGGCCAGGCGGCGACGAGGGAGATCATTTTGGCATCAGCCAGTCGATATTAATTTAAGATCGAATAATGACCGTTTCGCCCCGAGAATGCGGCTTCTCGACACAGCGTTCTCTGAGTACGTTTACCGTTCATCAAGGGTCGATGCGAGACCTCCAGAGACGTTTCCGCATTCCGTTGCCGACGACGAATCCCGCGAAGTCTTGTGCGTGATCTGTGGAGAAGGCGGGAGAGTCGGTCCATAGCTTGGAGGACGCGCCGAATGGGTCAACCGAGATCATGTGTATGGTATGCTAAGCCTGCACTGTACGGAGTACCCGTTCTCAATCTATTCCAAGTTGTAGGGCGATAGCACAGGGTACTCCAGTAGAGGTGCCGAGAATGGTGGGAACCAACATGGAGGAGTTGGGTTTGCTGTTGTTTTGGTGAAAACTTTCAGAGGGAGCCCTCGCCTGCACAAAGGCAGCTTAGTGGACTCGCCTAGAAGGGTTGTAAAAAGGAGTCGGGTACATCCATGTCGATGAGCTTGCTTGCTTCCGAAGTGCTGGAGGTAAGTGAAGTCGTTGGACAAGGACTCAGTACCTGGTTAGCGGATAAGGCAAGGTCGCTTAGGGAAGCCCCCAGAGCTCGAAGCACGTAGCTCAAGACGAAGAGCGGCCATCTGAGACGTGAGTCTCGAGGGGAGCTGGCTAGGCTTCGGCTGACGTAACTGCTGGGCCAGAAGCTGCCCGTAGCCGGCGAGCCGCTGGGCTAGATCCGTCCGAGAGGATAGGGGAGATGGAGGCTAATTACCGACACGACGACTAGCCGGCTTTTCGGGGATGGGTCATGGAGTAGTATGCCGTATCGCGAGCTTCGCAGGGTACGAGAACCGTGCTGTCAGGTTGTGCAGGATCGTTATAAGGCCGTAAAGACGAGCTCGTGGAGGTAGCTGCAATATCAGGGAAAAGGGGTTATCTGCAGGCTCGCGGCAGGGACATTTCTGGTGTAACGAGAACCGTAACCGTGCAGAGATCCGGAAACCGGTCCACCTTGGTTAGTACCGGGGTTAAAGTGGTGGCCATGAGACTCTCGGGCATGGCTCTGTTGTTTGTTTGCTCTGGGATGCGGCGAGAAAAATGAGAAGCAGGGGGTTCCGTGACGGACGACTACTGAAGTATTCAGTTGGAGTGATGTTTGCTCAGGCTTGATGGTGTCTCTGAATGCCAAATCGGATGGCATCGAAAGCGCAGAAGAGGTGAGGTACATCTGAGGCCGACGGAAGAACCTGAAGGCTTCGGGGAAACGTGTCCGTGATTTGGTTTGGGGGCTGAGTGACGTCAACAAGCGCCGGGAAAGATCGCGAAATTGCTTCACGAAGCCATCCATCGCCTCCAGTCCCGAGCCGTTCGTTGTACGGATACGTAGCTTGTGGTGGTTTGTGTGTGTTAGGTTGCGTGTGCTGGCCATTGACGGCAGGCGTGAGGTGTCTTCCCCCCTTGTTCGCGCATCCGTATCCGCATGTCTATTCTATTCCATCTGCTGCCCATCCCAGCCGGCCAGCCTTGGGGTTCTGCTGCATCCTGTACATTCTGTAAGGTAGATTGCGAGGATTTCAATTGGGTCCCCAGAGACGTATTCGGTGCAGATGCAGTATTCATGCAGTGTGAGCACGGCGGCAGCGGCAGGAAGCAGCGTGTGATATAGCGTAGGAAGGAACATCGTCGAGATTCGACGAGGAAGGAAGCGTCAACTGGGCATTCAGTGAGGTAAGGAAAGCGCGTGTACTACTAAAAGACCCCAGAAACGCCAGAAGGGAAGACGAAGAAGCTGTCCGTGCTTTCTCCAAAGGATACAAATAAGTGGGTACCTCTCCGCCGGCCAGCAACAGCGTGTTCACTGGGTTGAGGTTCAAGTGGTTGGCAAGGGTGCTCCCCACGCATCGGTCCACAGACGGCCCAGTCATGATTTCGGGTCGTCGAGATGCTGGGCAATCCCTGAGGCCAAGTGGAGATGGGGTTACCACGGTGCACCTCTGGAAGTCTGGTGTTTTGGTGAGGGGGACATGAAGCACAGGGGAGACGAACGTTGGAGTCTCAACGCGGATGGGAATGCCGGGGAAGAACAAGGACGTAGGCGGTAAACCCAAGACACAGAGAGGTACCGACACAGTAAGGATCGAAACGGCGCTAAGGCATGGATGGAGATTCTGATGGGGATCCATCTCCCACAGCACTTACGTAGTATACTCGTCTTTTTGTTCTTCCCGAGAGGTGTCTCTGCCTTGCGGATGTACAGCGGTATATTGCGTCCCTTTCGACATGGTGAGGCGTGTTTGTCTCTGTCAGATATCGGTAGACTCTGTCAAAATTCCCAAGTCTGGGTCTTTGAGTGGTTGAGCCGGTCCAGAGTCAGGCCTCGTTGGAGACATGAATTTCAGATCGATTACAAAGGGGCAACAACGTCGAAATGCTGCTTTATCCCGATCTCACGGCGCTTCTCTAGTGGATCAGTTGTCGATATGAACTTCATCCTGGTTCGCCACGAAGTCTGCTGATGGATCGCTCAGAGATTATGTTCAACAGTTCAACTGATTGCGTCTTTCCCGCGCGATGCCCAAATGCTAATTATCCCCGATGCTGCAGCAGGCGACGGCGTTTGGTGACAGGCGGAATTGAATCTCATTCAATTGGAGCGCGGGCAGGGAGCAACGGAAAGTCACTGACGAGAAGGCCTCCACAAGCTTCCTCGGCTTTGTATAGTGGCACGCCCCCCTACTTTGTATATCCACTCCTTCGCCGAGCTTCGTTGTTGCGGTGTCCTGTAAAGCTGGTAAAGGTAGATGACACTTGAATCCGAGATATCAGATGGGAAAAGGGTTCCCAAGACAGAGAAAACCGTCATCAGGCTTCAAGAGAGAATAATTTCTCAGGGGCATTGGTATTCTGCGAGAGAGTATCCAACATGACAAGGCGCGGGCAGTAAAGTTGCTAGATGCGATTCACCCGTGTAGAGAGTACTTCGTACGTGCCTTTGAGGTGTCTCGTCTCATGTCGTCTCGCCATGGCCATGCTCGCGACGTTCTCCCTCGCTGATTGTTAGAGGTCCGCGAGTGATTTCACCAGACAAGGCAGATTCTTGAGCACGGGGCAATAGGGAGGAGACCACATACTTCAGGTATCTCGCCCGGAGAGGAATCCGGGGCAGGGCAATGCTACCTTGTAATTCCTTACCATCCTATCTAACCCACCGACCTGTCGGTGCAGAAATATTGGATGGCGATGTAAAGGGAAGAAGTTCTTACCTTATCCCAGGAACCTCTAGGTAGCGTAGGTAGGTAGCTTGGGTCAGCTGCTTGCCGAGGGAGGAAGTAATATAGATGCTCTGGGAGCAGATGTAGAGAAGAAGGAGCTTCCTCCTGCAAATGCAATAGATGCATCATGAGGAAAGATGGCATTATGCCTTGAGGTACTCTATCTATATCGTGCCCGCCTTCCTCCTTCCTTCCCCCCGTCCTGAATTCTACATCACAAGGGTCGGTCCCAGGCCGCTCTTTCCCGCAACTGAGGTGTTTCGTTGCACACCCCCTTCACCCCCTTCCCCTTCCCCATCCACAGTCCACCACTTCCTACACAAGAATCGGTGGGTCGTGTAGCGACGAGCGACGTGTGTGAGCGTCCACAGTGACTGCGAAGCAAATCGTCCAATGTGAGCGTGTGTATGTATGTTTGTATGTGAGGTGGTGTGTAGTGCGCTTGGCCCAGCCTGTCTGTTGTCTGTCCCAGCTTTCTTTCCTCGTAAGGTGGTGCCAGTGTTCCTCGCCTTCCCGGTCGGCACCTCCTTACTCAATTCCTTCTGACGGTGAGGTGCTGCCTGTACCTTCCTTTCCTTCCCATGTACGTACCTCACCATACGTTGGTATTTTCTTCCTTTCCTTCCCTCCCCTCTCCTCCACTCTTTCCTTGACTGGAGTCCTGTTGTTGCTACCGGACTCCAATTGCAGCGCAAGCCTGCTGCGCCCACGCAGCAGCGATTGCCCTTTCTGCCTTCCGCGCTGGCTGATTACCTTACCTGAGCAGTGAGGCGTGAGAAGTGTGTGTGTGCCTTCCCTCGCTTTCCCACTCTTTCCCCCGACCTCTCTCTCGCCTTTTTTGATTTTCCTGCCACCTGGGATCAGTTACACCAATAAACCAAAAAAAAGTCATCATCATCATTCTCTTTGTGGCTTTCTCCCTGCCCTACGTGCGCTCTGATTTCCGGGCTCTGCATCAAACCTACCCTCGCCACGGTCCGAAGACAACGACCTGCGCCCAAAAGGGTCTCCCTTCCAGCGAAGCTTTTGCGACTCCAGCTGGCCCGCAACGTCTCATTAGGCACAGATCCCGACTCGACCCGCCAGTTCGCCGCCGTGTCGCTTCCCACACTCTCGACTCGCCGCTCGTCGTCGCCGTCGCCGCCACCACCATCGCCGTCCAAGTTTCCGTCATCCCTCCCTCTCTCCCTCTCTCTCTCTCTCACTCACTCACTTGCACCAAAAAAAAAAATACAAAATAAAAAAAAAACGTTGCGCAATATAGCCGAAAACACATCCCTTTGACTCCGCAACATCATCCGCCGTTGGCACGAGGGAACTGCGCAACGACACCTGCATACAAACCCGTCCCTCTTTTTCCCGCTTTGGTGAGTGGTTTCCCTGTCTGTTCGTCACGACCCCCCGGCGCAAAAAAAGCCGCGAGACATTTAAGCGCGGCGACGCCCATACCCAAAAAATTTAATTTTCCCTGTCCCTCCCCGTTGGCCTCTCCCCTGACACCACGGCGCCTTCCATCCATCCTATCGCGACACCGTTCACCCTTCCGCGCCTTCGGATTTGAACGTTGCTTTGCGAATTTCTTAACTAATACGGCTTCGAAGAATAAATACACGTCGATTTGGCTTTTTTTCCCCGCCTCCAGGCCTCAAATCCCTCATACGACGGCTGCGGTCTTCCGGTCTCTCACCCATTGAACCACGACCTCATCATGTCCTACTACGAGAACAACCCGCAATGGTCCAATCCCGGCCAGAACAACTGGGAACACCAAGCGCCTCCTGTCCGTGCTGGTGAGTCGTCCCAGTCGTCGCAGCGCCAACTTCAACAACCGGAAGCCGGAATTGACTCGAGGTTCCCGTCAACAGTTGCCAGCGGCCCCACGCCTCAGGACGACTTCGCATTCTTCTACCAATTTGAGGGTAGGTCGACTGTACTCTCCAGCGCGTGGCAGACGGTCAGCCCGGTATGAGTAGTTGTGCACTCGTACCTGGTGGTCGTCGCGCGCAGGAAGACCCTGCTGACGAGATGATCATTTAGATGTGGTGCGGACACTGACTGCTAGGCCTACAGAGGTTGATCGTGCGTACGAGAATCTCGCTAAGAGCGGGAAGTCTTACGGGATGGGCGGTCGACGAGAGTACCCAACCCCTGGCGGCCCGAAGATGGGCCCTGCTGGTCCCGGTTCCGCAAGAAAGTCGCTCGACTTCAGTAAGTCCGCTCGCAACCGGCGGGCAGTTCCGCGGCCTTCCCCCGCTAACCCAGATTTCGCAGCCGGACGTATGGGAGCTGGAGCCGGTCCGCGACCGCACTCGATGAATAACCAGTTCGATGATGCCCGAGGCCACCCGAACTCGAACCTCCAGAACTTCTACGCCTCCCAGCGGCACCAGCCCTCCCGGGGATCCAACGACGCGGAACAGATGATGCAGGCCAAGAGAAGGATGGCCGCTCAACGGGAGCGGGAGCTGCGAAACCTCCACACTGAGCAGCAATACCAGCGAAGTAGGCCGCCCTCTACTGTATAGCACGCATACTCCATCGTCCAAGGGGAGACTGCAATGAAGAAAGAATAGATAATTCAGGCCGAGGGGTTTCACCACTATGCAACATCCTTCCGCCCCGTCATGTTACTGTCGAGAGATGTCTCCCTGAAAGACCGTCATGTCCACCCCTCTCACGTAAGACTTGGGCACTTCAGAGGATGTTAGGCTAACCAGCGTGTGTGCGCAGCTCTCGTTTCTGACATTCCCTACGGCAACAAGGCCATGTCTGAGGAGGAGACTCGTGAGCTGATCGCGCGGCAGCGGAGCGCCTTGTACGGCGAGGGCCAGTTTGCCGAGAAGGGAGGCTACGTCGACGAAACTGGCGCCGTGCGCCCCGGCGTCCCGACGCACAGTGGTCCCTCCAGCATTCGCGGCCAGTCTCCCCTGACCTACGATGTCACTCGTGGCCCCCCTCCTCACGGCGATGCCAACACTCCCGTTTCTGCCACCGATGGCCACGGCCCCATCGCCGGGCCGCCGGGTGACCAGAGCTCCCGCGCTGGTAGTACCGCTAGCCCTCAGCCGAACGCACCCAACAGCAATAAGAGCGCCTTTGAGTCGGCTGTGAGTCAGGCTGCGGCTCGTACCAATAACTCCTCTCCGGGTGGTTCTCCGCCACGCCAGGAGCTTCCGGGAACCAAGCAGACTGTCGCTCCCATCGGGACTAGGCCATCTGGAACCCCGACTGGTGCCTCCAACTCGTCTTCGAAGCGTTCCACCACTCCTCTCGCCTCTCCCGGCGGTTGGGGTCGTGGCAACGGCGTCTGGGGCCCTCAGTCGTCCGGGTTGAGCCAGCCTCCTGCTAGCGTCTGGGGCTAGATCCCAACGCTTGAATGACCAAGGGTACTCAAGACAGCAACTTTGGGCATCAATGCCTTGAGAATGAAGGTCTATGAATGAACCGTTTGCATGGGCGGATTTTAAATTGTTTCCGGTCTCGATTGCTTTCCTCGGACATGGAAAACTTGATATATACCTTGGGCGAAACGGTATTCGGAGTGAGGGTGTCTATTTGGCATCTTTGAGGAGTTTTTTTTCTTCTTTCTTTTGCACCATCAGACGGACCGCATTCGCAATCACGGAGTCGAACAGTATTGCTACGCGGGAAAAAAAAGATGCATGTCATACGGGCGTGGAAAGGGGTTTACTGTTGCTTCGGATTTACCATGAGCTTCTGCAGGGTCTCAAAGCGTTCGGGATTGTTTCGAATGATGTGGGAATTCTGGCGACGACGAGCACGGAGCAGGATGACATTTTTGATTACTTCTGGGAAGTTGGCCTTCGGAGCTGGCCATGGGAGGAAATGGAGTGCCAAAAAGCGTCGGAGGAAAACCGATGATTCGAATCGCGAGCATACATTGGCGTGGGCGTGGATTCCGATACTGGTTTGACTCCCATGGGTTGGGACTTGGAACGCACATCCGGGAAGTTGACACAGACACTATGACGACTCTTCACACGGCGACAAAATCACAAAAAACAGGGGTTTGGGATCTGGGGTGTTCAACGGTTTTCTTCGGGGGGATGTTTCCTACTTTATTTCTCTTCTTGCCTGACACTTTCTCGCCGGAGGTTGTGTCGTGGGAGTTTTCTGCCTTTTCAGCACTCTGACGGGCTCCCGGGCATGGGAGTACATTGAGTCACAATAGTCGTCTTGCCTTTATTGATCTGGGAATGGAAGGGAACTTGACTACATCAAGACGGGGTTCGGGCGGTTAGATCACATGAGAGGGACGGAACAGGGTGTCTACCCTTGCGCGCTTGCTCTGGGATGGAGCGGCAACTTAATGGAAAACACATGCTTTTATCCCCCCTAAGTTCGGTTCGTCTTGTTTTCTTTGCGAGATGGGTGACAACATTATGGAAGACTACGCACTTGGTGTGGTGTGGCAGATCAGAGTCTGAACCCGCCGAGGCCCGAACCTTGAGTCTCGGCTGAACCTTGGGCGTTGCATTGGTGAGGTGTTGCTCGTTGGTGATGCCTTACACTTGAGTCGATTTCCAATGACAGCTCGGGAAGAAGGGCTTAGGGGGAACCAACGAGGCCCGCGCCGGTCGACAATTGACTTGGTGCTTTCGGCCCGGAAACGTACGGCCGACTTGTGTCAGCCTCGGGCCAGGCCGTTTGGGGGGCGAGGCAAGATGCAGTGACTACTCTCCGTTGGAACCATACATGTATAGACTGACACAAGTGCTAAGCCGCTCGGAATTGACATGAAGGAGACGGAGTGCCGTATGCGTCGTCATTAAGCGCACTTGCAACTCTCGACCGATGTTCCAACGTCTTATATCACACGGACTTTTTTTTCGCGGACTACGTAAGCAAGAAGAATACCACTGACCTCGTTGCGAACCGGGCGTTGCGGCCGCTGCGGAACGGCCAGAGAAAGTGTGTACTCCATACGAAAAAAAATTGCGCGCGGCCGCACAGGTTGTGGCTTGCGGGAGGTTCCGCGCTCCCTTTTTTCCCCTTTCGGACCCCAAATTGCTTTTTTTTTTTCTTTGGTGGCCGGCCCCCACACAAACACGACTGACCTCCAGCTGTTGTGTGGCTTGCTATGAGGTTCTGTTATGAAGTAAGAGCGAGGGTTTTGCCACGTGCGGTACGGGGGTTTGAGCTTCCACTATTTAAATATTTCTATATTGGATATTCAGATTGACTGCGTTTTTGGTTATTCGAATTGACTGTGTTTCAGTCCGGATCATATCCTTTTTTGTTCACTAACTTTTTTTACCCTTGTTAGACTAGATTGATTAGACTAGATGTATTGTATCCCAAAGTCCGGAACACCGGTTTGTTGATAGCCCCGCGGAAAATAAAAACGCCATCGGGAACGCGAAAGGAAGGAAGAAGCCGATCGGGGGCCGCATAGTGATAAGAACGGGGAGCTGGTTCTTCTTGTGAGGTCGTTGTGTGGCTGTAGCTGGATGTCCGGGTCGAGAGGCCTGACTAACAATTCAGCGAAGTCGTTTGACCGACACCCCATCTCTCCCCCCTTTCCTGCCCACGCGCAAAACAACTGTTTTGCTCGAAGGCATCCCATGTTCACGGTCGAAGGAACGGGAGGGGACATGGCATTCACCTCTGCCTGATTCACACCCGACTGAAAAGGGGAAATCCAGTCTCCCCCTCCGGCTCCCCACTAGGGGCTGGCGGAGCCGCTTCCGTCCTGTTATTTTGTGCGATTTTTCGCAGCTATACACGACTAGTTCTTGATCCAAGTAGAATAAAAAAAGGCCTGGACAAGTCGAGGAGTCTTGTCGGAGAGGTTCCTAGTCCGACAGAGGCGCAGGGGTAAGGTAAGGTAAGGGTGAGTTATCGACATGGGAGATGTCACACGCCGAACTTGCCTCGGATGGAAAACTTTCTCTCGGGTGCTAGGAAGCCTTATTTTGCAAGGCGTTGCGTTGGCTCTAACGAGGACGGAGTGCGGGAGGAGGCCAAAATCCGGAATCCTGTAGTCGGATGTTGGGCACGTTGGTTGAACGGTCGAGGTTCTGCTGTCCTGAATTGGTGCGTTGGTGAAGGCGGGGGGGAAGGTCCAAGTAGATGAGCTGAGGCGCGAGGCTTACCGATGTCGTCGTCTTCGTTGGCAACAAGCGATGTCAGAAAACGACATCTTCGAACAGCCGTGTTCTTACACTTGCCCATCACTCCACCAGACTCTTTTTTGCGGCAGCAGAATGTTCTTCTTGCAGCAACCAACCCAACCAACTCCTCCCCCAGATCACATTCGAAGACTCAAGTCTGACTCGTCGTCTGTCGTCTTGTGGGCCTATGAGATCAGTTCAATGCTCGAGGTTGGTCTCCAGATCACGGTGTGTCCGGTGGCCTCGGGTTTGATTCAGAGATGTATTTTGTCCGACTTGTAGAGAAAAAAGGACGCGAACGCTTGTAGAAGTTATATGCCATTGACCTTATACGCTTACCAAAACTCCACCAGACCATTTCCTTGATATTTTGCCCGTATTCTTAGCGTGGAGAAGTGGTCAAGACCCATCAAAGACCCAAAGCAGCAACACCGGCGTCTAAATCCATGGTATCATCGGCCCTCAAAGCCTTGCCACCCCAGATCACCGTCCCCCTCCCATCGAGAGCAAACGCACCGGCAGTCTGCCACTTGTTGCCCATAACGGTACTCGCCCCAGCAACCTCCTCCGCCTCGTCCACCGCGCCAGGCGGGAGTCGCCCTCCGGCGCCCTTCCCACTCGCCCCCGTTCCCCTCCTCTGAACACCCCCCGGCCACACCACACTAGCTGACGGACCTCCCGAGCCCGTTCTCTGGATGGCGCCCGCGACCTTCTCACCAAGCCAGCCCTTCTCCTTGAAGCCTTGTACTTGGCTGGTTGGGTTGAATACGTACCAGACCGATCCCAAACCGAGGCCCCAGGCGGCGTAGATGGTGCGGTCCTCGTCGATGACGATCTGGACTTTCCAGGCGCCGCCAAGAATATCGATCCATTTCTGGGTGGCGGCTGGGGAGGAGTGGGATACGGCTATGCATGTTAAGTTATTGGCATGCCTGTTTGCCAGCGTCCGGAGGGCTAGGAACGTCTTTTGGGCGACTGGATACCGAGGTTAGCTTGCACATGAAACCGTAGAAACATGGGATTAGGGAAAGGTTAGGACAGGGCAAGCATACGTCGATGCAAGTGTAAGACGGGAGGGCATGCGGGTGATGACGGGGGAAGGGTCTACGTCAGTGCAGCACAAGACAGATGGGACGTACATGCGCACCCGACACAGCGCAGAAAAACGACTAGCAACGGCTTCCCGCGACCGAACTCGAGCTTTCTGTCCCGGTCCAACGGAGCGAGGTCGCCGATCTTAGGCGGGGCAGCCACGGGGACCGGGGGCGGGGGCGGGGAGAACCACGGGGCGACGGTGATTGGGAGCGACTTCATCGACATCCAGGCGGGCCAGCCCCCGTCGGAGTTCTCCTCGGCGACATCGTCCAGACCCGGGTTGGTTCCGGACTTGGACTTGGTGTCGGAGTTGCCGCCGCCGCTGAAGTCGAAGGACTTGCTACTCAGTCCCACCTTCTTAAGGGCGATCTTGGTTGTCAAACTTGACAGCATGATGATGATTTCGTCGCAGGTCGAACGTGGGAGTAATGCTATAACAATGCGCGCGCGTGGGATATATCCCAATGCTTGTATTGTCACAAGAGTAGTGGGAAAAGAAAGAAAAGAGAAACGGCCGAAAGGACTACCTGAGCAAATGGACGGGAGGAAGCAAGGATGGAGCAGCCAAGACTGCGTACAATGCAGGATGCAGGATTAAGTTCGCATGATAAACAGTAGGGCAGCGAGAAAGAAAGGAGAGAGGCGGAAAGTAGGAAAGGAGAAACGCCGGCAAACATGCCTCTGGTTGGCGGCGGGATCCTGTTCGTAAGGGGGAGGGGAGGCTCTCTACGGATACAAACTCCTGAAACTTTCGACACAGGGCGCGTCGCATGTTTTGTTAGCGAAGCCGCGCTCTGAGCTCCTGGCAAACCCCGTGTTGCCAGGCTGAAGGCCCATGGCGCTATCAAATCACCCGACCGACTCCTATTAATCATCCCTGACAAGGTAGAGAAAGGAATTAGGGTGCTTTCTTCCCGATTGATCGTCTGTTATCGTGCTGGGCCTGGAAAAAAGACACTGCATTTATCAACCCGGCGTCGTGTGTGGTGTTGCAGATATTTCCTTCAGTTCCCGGGATGTTGGTTCCGCACTTTGCGGCGCTCGCCTCCGCCAGGATCGCGGGAAAAGAAAGGAATGGGGAAATAGGACGGACAATCGCTTCGGTTTTGATTGAAGATGCGGGGATTTGTCTTAAGTAGAAGCTGTTGAGTTTTCAAACCAGGGTCTCTGGCATGTCCTGCATCGGCTTTCTTGCCCCGACTTGAGCGTTTGCTACGTCTCAGTGCCAGTGAATACCAGCTAAGCGGAGAAACCATCTTGTTGGTAGAACAAGCCAAGACAACGGTGAGGTTGTCATCGATGTATGCACTCCGTCATCTGGGTTCCAAGCAACTGGTGGTGTCGCGTTGGAACGCTCGCCCGCATTCTTTGGACGGCCAGTCCCCGCCGAAACGCCTGGATGTTTGTTGAGTCACGACTCACTTCAGTGTCTCGACACAGCTGTCTGAACTCTAATGTCAACGCGCGAACTGCATAGTCATTCATGAGAGTAATGCTCTGCAGGCGCCTGTGCGCCGCTGTTACGGAATGCGCACAAAGATTCGTCTCGGGTTGGTCAACTGTAGTCTCGTCATCGAATATGTCATGGTAATCATGCCGGCGGGATAAGGGTTTGCCTAATCAAGGGAGCACGATAGCCAGAGAAACATGGCATCGTCGAGCCGGAACGGTGCACTCCAATGACGGGGAGGATGCATGGAGGTGTAAACTGGTTGCCCGTTCTCTCCGTCACCTCGTCGTACTGCACTGGTTCTGGATTTCAAGTCCCGCTTGCCGCTACATTTCGACCACATTGTGCGGCGAACGGCTGCCGACTAACTGGAAAAGAAAATGATGCGCCAAGATCTGGGGACATGTTCATTTGGAAGAATCGGGATATTTAGAGCTAGTCTCGACTAAACAGGACGCAGCAGACTTCCCATGTCGGTTCTGGCAGCGTATTGGTGGAACTGACGTCGATTCGACGTCCCTAGAATCAAAGAGACCGGAGACGGGAATGTGGGGAGCGGGAAGCGGGAAGCGTTCACGGATCGTCTTCCGCCGCGCATCTGATTGCGGATACAGAGAGTAAGGTCTCAAATGAAATCAGGCGACTGTACTGGTGGCTGAGGGCTGGACTCTGCCAATGTACTTCTCCGTCTTCAGTCCAGTCCAGATTTACCAGCTCTCGCAAAAGGGAAGGAAAAAAGAGTAGAAGAGAGAGTCGTACACGCACCGAAAAACGTGGCCCTTTCTGCAACCTGACTTTGCCCGAGAGAGTTAGTTGACGGCCGCCATGGAAGCCGAGTCTCTAGCGCTTTCGGGATGAGGTAGCAGTTGAGGTCGGACACACAAGAAACCGTTTCTATTTTGAGGAATGATGAGTGGGAATGCGGGACTAGTGAGGTTGTGCCGACGGGTCCATCTGCGCCGCGCTAGCTTGAGGAGTACAGCAAAGTGTGACGGATCACATCCGGTCCACTTATTGGCTCCCTGTAAGACGTTGTGAGTCTACCGGTCTCCGCGGTGGAAGCAGTTGATGGAGGATCACGTTGCAATTTGGGACGAGTTGCTGAGAGCGCACCTTCTTTGTTCATGATGCGGGCGCCGGCTTGGTTGGGCATCGGGATAAGATGCAGAGTTCTGAACACAGTCGCGATGTGGGGTTTGCTGAGCAAGCATGCCTCTCGGTGCGGCTAGGAGGGATAGAATGGAGCGCTGTCCTAGCCGGCAGTCAGTTTCCTATTGAAGCTTGAGAGACCCAAGCGGCGCTCAAAGACGTCCGAGATGAGGCCATGACGTCTGCGAAGCTATCCAGCGAGGATCCCTTTCGTGATACCCAGCGCCCCGTGTGCAAGTCCGCCGCAAGGGGTTGCTGCGTTCGCATGACGAAGTGTGGTTCGTTCGACTTTTCGCTCCCCTTTTTTTTTTTTTTTTTTTTTTTTTTTTTTGGGGGGGGGGGGGGGGGGGGGGGGGGGG